>JARYHS010008074.1:339756472-339972141 GCA_031002005.1 Vandiemenella viatica | reverse complement strand
GTCTTATAGGTGAATGCTGCGATGATCCCCAATGACAGTCTCATAAACTACACATTTCACAAACAAAAAATATACCGACCACAAAAAGATACACATTCATGGCAATACGGATGTTCCTCCCATACGTTAACTATACGGGTCTAACAAAACTAGTTAAAATCAATTGTTTTTATAGATTAGCGTCTACGTTTAGATGAACGTGATTAATACAAAAATTACTTGTCGATTTTGACGGATTTTCATTTCAAGTACTGACTATGGAGTAGGGTATTTTTCATTTTCGAAAAAATGAGAAATATATAAAAAAACATGTGTCAGTCTTTTGTTGAACGCAATTCATCCAAAAATTACTGGTCTGATTTTGATGGGGTTTCAATTAATGTATATATAGCCGGATATCCCGCTAGAAAGCCATAATATGTTCCTTAATTTTGATGTGTACTCGAAAAGAAGAGGAATTAAAACAAAAAATTCCACAAATTACTAACAACTTAAGGTTAAATTACTTTTTGCAGTCGAAATGATTGTGATTTCAGCTTACAAGCGGCATTATATTATCAAGAGAAATGAAGTAACACTTGGTCGTTTAGACTGTTCATGAAAACAGATTCTGCGTTCAAGGACTGCGTTAGATGTAGTTCTTGACCGTGTAGGTTTAGGAGCAACTATCCACGAGAACAAAGAAGTTGCGAACAACTGCTTGTTTTCAAATACTTAGTTACACTCGCCCTCTTGAAGGAGTGTAAAAGTTGATAACTTATAAATGAATCATTTGGTACGAAACCATTTTCTGTGTGTAATAAGCTCATTTTTCAAGACATTTTTTTTCAATTTTACTACTGACGCAGTTTATATTATTAGGTCCAGCTGTACGGGAGATAATGTCTGACAATAAGGATTTAAAAGATGTATTTGCTTCCCATTATATCGGCCTCATGTCAAAAAAAACATTATCTGCATACCGTACCTTTAAGTAGAGGCAATCTTATTTGTATTGAGACTATTATCTACTAAAGAATAATTCATTTGTTTATGCTTCTTCCTAATTAGTATTAGTCGAAAGTGATTCTAAGACTTGAATTTAACGCAACCTGTTTCCTATGTACAGTTTTCTTTAGATTTTGTTTCATGACCTATAATATTAAGATATATTTTATGCAACTTCGTAGTCTTTAATTTTTCAGGTTTTCTCTCCCGCGTCGTTCTACTACAGGTTTATAGCAATTTTCAGGTTTACTACTATCCGTATATTCACTTCTTTTTCTTTATTTATTGTAGGTTTGAGTGATTTCTTATATGATCTGATGATACACGCTAATTTATGTTACCGTCGCAAAAAAATGCAATCGTTTGTAATATCTTCCGTCCCCCTTCCACCACCACCATTTTATAGATTTACCCGTATATTATTGTTGATTTAGAGATTGCTTTGATGAAATATTCGGAAACTATTTAGGCTCTGTTTCTGCAGTGTTTACATATGATCTGCGTAATATGCTGTTTAGTGTGAATGTCTTTTTCTGATTGCGTAGGTTTTGATTATTCTTTCCTCGCGATGGCTGACGCTGTCTATTTATAGCTGAGCTGCCAGCGCCTGCTTGAAACTTCCCTCGAGACACAGCGCTGTATGAGACTAATTTCTTGCAGATGTCTAAATATTCCTGTGAGAGCTGTACAGGTTTATTTTGTTCGGAATTGAATTGTTCACTTATGAGGTGTGGCTTATCCGCAGAAAATGTGACCAACAGAATGCAAAGAATTAATAGTAAGGAAAAATGCCATGTTTATAAATAGAATGTGATACGACAATCACCAAATTATAACTTTCCAGCTGTTTCGACCACGCCGTCGTTGGAATACGTAATAATACGATCGCCTTTTGCTTTCCTTCCTGTATAAATACATAATAGTTTGAATGTCGTATCTTTGTAACTTTTACCGTAAACTAAATTACACAATTTTAGTGCCTTTATTGGCGTACGATATTTCTGAAAACTAAACTTAGTTAAAAAAACACACGCTGTCAAAAAAACATTATTAACAGAATGCGAATGATGGACTGTTTCTCTGTTGTAGTGTGATCTTTGTAGGTAGACTACATCGTAAAGAAGTCGAAACCCTGCAGTGGGATTCGTGGCTCCTGTTTACTGTCGCTAGGAAAGAATTATAATTTCTTACTCCGTTCCCCGGTCGCATAGAATAATAAGATATAATACAAATTTCAAACTGTAAATTGCCATCCAATTTGATTCGATAGTATTTTTTTATGACTATGCAAATGGCATACGCAGTCCACTTAGCGATTTATAACAGCATATTGGTTAACTGAGTGAGGTTATTTCACCATAGATGAAACAGAGAATAAATCTTACTACTTCTTTTATTTAATTTTTCGTAACGAATCTACACATCAGAACTTATTCATGAATATTTACCTACAAATAGTAAACGTAATTTAACAAATTATCAGGAGATTTAATTCAAAACAAATTCCCAGACAGCAGCGTACATCATTAAATCGGCGTTGTAGAATGCTA
The DNA here is from genome assembly GCA_031002005.1 of Vandiemenella viatica. NCBI lineage: Eukaryota > Metazoa > Arthropoda > Insecta > Orthoptera > Morabidae > Vandiemenella > Vandiemenella viatica. Next base: position 339,969,604 of record JARYHS010008074.1, on the reverse strand, counting down.
TCATATCTGAGGTACATGAAAAGTTGTTTACTGCGGAATGTTATACAGGGCGTTCGCCGGAAAACGCAACCCTCCCAGTCTGTTGCCGTCGGCAACTTGCTCGGACAGCGGTGCCAGCAGTTTCCGCCACGCGGCACCGTGAATCACCGCACTGTTTAACACCTCCGCTGCCCCAACAGTGCAGTGCAGTGACCCTTACATTGTTAAGAACGGTTTCTTTGCATTGTAGCTAGTTTGTGACTTCAGTCTCTTATTAATCAGTGTTGTGAATAAACGTTTCTTTGCGGTTTGGCTGGTTTGGGGCTTCATATCTTACTAATCTGTACCGTGTTTGAGTGTGAGTAAAATTATGGTACGTTACAGTTTGCAACAAAGAATATTTCTCTACGATACATAGTGAAGAAGAAGTCGTTTAAAAAGTGTCGCAGTAAATTTCGTCGCGAATATCCTGGCGCTTTACTGCCAGCTAAATCAACAATTCTGCTTCTGGTTAAAAAAGTAAGAGAAACGGGTTCATTTTTTAACAAAAAGAGACTGTCGGTCAATCGTATTCTCACAGAGGAGAAAATTGACGATATCGCTTTTCGACTAGAACAGTCACCCAAAAATCATTAAGTCAGTTAGGGCACGTGTGTCTCGAAATATGTTCAGAAGATGTGAAATGTGCATTACACAAGAGTGTCAACACTTCCAGCATCTTTTATAAGGTAAGCTAATGAATTACGTCACATTTAAATGCTTAGCACATACAAGTTTATGAAATAGTCCGCGGCCGACGGTCGAACAATGCCGGGAGCTGAACGCTCGCTCGCCGCGAGCAGTTTCTTCCTTGTAGCGCTAACAGTGGGTTGCGTTTCCCGGCGAACGCCCTGTAGAAACACAGCAGGTATGTGAGCGTATCAAACTGCAGCCTTCCCGAAAATTTTAATGATCACTGGAAGGCATAAATAACCATTTCACGTTGTTGGTGAGCTTTAGAACAATTCATAAATTTAAACAGAATGAAAGTGATTTAACGTTTAAAAGAAAATATTTAACATCTGTAATTTCTATCTGAACTCAAAAACATATTCCCAAAACGCAAAAATGCCTCAAAATAATTATAACTATCCTAGCATAACAAGATCGGTAAGTGATTTAACTTGAGTAATCAGTATTAATTGAAAGAATCTTGTATCATTAGACTATTACACATGTTAAAGCAAATATTAATCAGCATAACGGTATACAGGTCGGCTATCCTAGTCCAACCTATTGCATTATTGAGTTAACATTAAATGGATAGAAAAACACCACGCATTCTAGGTAGTAAAAATATTTTCCCCTACTGTAGAATCAGAATAATTATTAGAATTCACGGCAATTCAAAGTGAAATCTATAGCATTTGTAGTCATTTCAACAAAGATAAAATAAATATCAACATTGTAGAAGACTCTTAAAAAGTATACGTAAAGTTTTCTGTTTCTCTTTGGCCAATGTGTAGTTTTTTCCGTAACATACTTTTCACTGACTTTCGAATGCGAAACCATTAGACGAAGAATTAGGATTACTAAAAACAACTAGGTCGAAAACGGCTAAGGTTTAAGCTAAGTAAAACTCTGTAGTAATGTACAAATCATTGAATATCGAAATCTACAATTAAATTCCGAAGTTGAAATCGTTTCTCGTAAAATAGCAACCCCGAATATCACTGCTCATTGTTGACACTTCTACATTTATGGCCCTGTGAAGTCGTAAATTGAACTGCGTTTCTAACAGGATGAAGTTAGGAAATTAGCAAATTTAAAAAATCTTCTCGGGTATCCAGCCGGATGGTGGTGTAAAAACACGACCTTTCGATAGCTGACTCTGCTGTCTTCAACAGGTATCTTGTAGTTGTTCTCAGCCGACTGTCTCTGCCTCGACGAAGGTATGGTAACGGTACGAAGGTCGAGGCAGAGATAGTCAGCTGAGAACAACTACAAGATACCTGATGAAGACAGCAGACTGTAGTCTTGTGTAGTTCGCGAATGAACTAGTTCGGAAGAGCGCTCCCACAGGCGAACTACGCGAACTAGTTCCCAGATCTCTCGCTCCTTAGTTCGTTAGTTCGTTCGATCCTTTCCCGAAGACCAACTTTTGTTTTAGTTTATTATCTAAAAGGAAACACAGTTCCTTGTGGACACATTTCACTGAAGACACAGATATAAAAATAAAATAAAAATAATTGTTCAACATTAATAATTATTGCAGAAGTCACAAACGGAAATTTAACGTGGAATGTGAAAATAAAATACACTTTGATCCCATTAACAATCAAAAGACAACCATCGATAACCACAACTACCATAACAAACAAGAGAGCGCGTGCAGTAGCGCTAGCAAAGCGAGCGAGCGAGCTGTCTTGGAGGACCTAGTTCGCGAACTAAACAGAGCGCTCCCGGTCGCGAACTAAAGAGAGCGGTACCGTTCGCGAACTAAACTGAGCGGTCGCGCGAACTAAATTGAGCGCTACCGTTCGCGAACTAGCACCATTCGCCGCTAGGGTTTCCAATATTTTTTCGGTTGATGGTAGGAATTTTTTAAAAAGAATAACCTATAAAAATATGCTACACTTCAAAAATATAATATTTTACGAAAGAGTAGAAAATGATAAAAGGTATGTTTTTACTATTTCATTTTTTAAGCTATATTTTTGCACTTCTTTCATCTTCTTTTTTGTCTACAGTAAAATTGTCATATGCTTTATCGCTTTCAGTTGTCAAATTAATTTCGAGAAAAAGCTCATTTTTTATTCATGAAATACTTCTCTTACTTTTACCTGGATTTCGTATAATATTGTTATTTCAGAGTAAAGTTTGTTCACTTTGATATTCATTTTTTCTCGCAAATTTATAACCTCTAATATAGTCTCACAGTCATCAAATGAAACCCTGTGATTTGAATTTAATTTTTGGATTTTGTATAGCCAATTGCTTTCATTAAAATCTAACTATTTACTAAGATACTCCAGACATTTATCAACGAATACTAGAGCATTATTTTTTTATATTATCACTTTCTGTGGAGAATTTGGTTTCTAAAGGCTTTTTCTTGTTTTTTAACCAAAGAAACAGTATCTTTTACATTTTTCTAGCGCTGATTTTAAAGCTGACATAATATAATACTTATCTCAGTCTGTTGGTTAACAGCTTTGTGAAAGTGATGAAAGAAATGACTTGCGAAATTCAAAAAGATTTTAACTTTTGTGTCTTCATCAGTTTCATTCGTCGCCAAAAAATTGTGAATGTGTGTTGGATTATTCTCCCCTTCACTAATAAAATAATAGCTCAATGACTTCCAATTCACTGGAAATTTACGCACTTTCGTTATTGCTACCACTTTCTCATTCAAGGGTCACTGTTATTTTTATATGTCTAATTATTAGATATCACATTGGAAGTATTAATGTTATTTTTCTTAATAATATAGGTAATACTATTTCTGTCATATAGTACTTAAGTTGTAGCCAATAGTAGAATTATATTTTGTCCATGATTTCCAAAACTTTATTTATATAAAAAAGCCGATTACTTATAAACGGGTATTTTAATTCATCAAAATAAACGCGTTTATAATATTTTATAAGTAATGTTGTGTTGTTGTTGGGGTTTAAGGGCGCGTCGACGGCAGGATCATTAGCGCCTTTTATAAGTAATGTTTCTTCCATGAACTAATAAACAAATCCATTTAAAAAATTAATATTCTACGAATGCATGTAAAGTAAATAGTAAAAACAGCACAATTACCCATTTGTGTAAAGGACAATGAGCACTTTGGTTTATCGGCGCCAACTGTTCATGCTAATGTAATTTGAAAGGGCTATTATTAAGCAATAACTTTTGTTAAGAAGGTCATATTAAATTCCATTTAGAAACGACAAAAAAATGATTATGTCCTAATAAAACTGACTTAACAAACAAAATAGCGCGTGCAGTAGCGGTAGCAAGGCGAGCGAACGATCTGTTTCTCTGAATTCGAGACGCGAACTAACGAACTAAAAGATCGAACTAGTTCGCGAGGGAACTGCGAACTAAACTGAGCGCTCCCCTTCGCGAACTATTATGCGCAAGCCTACAGCAGAGTCAGCTATCGAAACGTGCTGGACACCCGAGAAGATTTTGTTGCAATCGATACGCCGGGGAAGTCTCCCCTCACACAATAGCAAATTTAGATTAATGCGAAAATTAAACATCAGTTGTCAAATCTGTTGCCTCTAGACTATTATGATTGAGAAAATTGCAAGGTTTACTATGTTACTAAAATTGGTTTCAGACGTTATTAATTGGTATCCTTTATACAAATGGCCTTGTTCAATAAACACTGATGTACTGGTAGTAAAATTAACAATAGCAATTGTAACTGTAGAACTAATTAGTTTATCCTTTTACGTCATTAACTACCCAAACATTTATTTGAGGAAGGATTGATGCTTGCGCCACCGGTACACGTTTACTGGAAGCATGGAGTCTCTCTAATTTCTGGCGACACGTTGGCTATTTGAGAACCATGCCAGTCGGCCGGCTGCGTTTGGAGGACAATCATTTCTAGGAACTGCCGCCGAGCGTGGGTGTCGCGTGCTGCTCTATCTCAACGTCCAAACGTAAATAACCTTCCGCGAAGACTCAGTTTCACGGCAGACGGCGTTCCGCATTCGACTTCGAGTCCAGATACCGCAATCTGCTTTCGGCCTCACCACAGAAACTACATTTCGGTCTCACGTAATTTGTGAGGAAGAAGTTAATGTTTCTTAGTTACGTTTATTTCTCTTCGACATTTGTCGAAATGCTGCTTTGTCCCCAACTGCGAAGGACGCCGATCTCATTTCGAAAAGTTCATCTATTTGAGTAACACTTCAGCACAGGGACTTGTAACCAAGGTTTGTGTTTGTTTCGAATCGTCCTTCCTAAGAAGAAAAATAATTGAAGAGGAGTAAGGTTAAAATTAAATTTTGAATACAGTAAAACTGGACCAGCCTATTGGAAGACAAAATACGACAACCAAAGCAAGTGATTGTTACTCTTATTGCATCTTATATGGCAAGTATCGTGACACTAGTTGTCTGTGTAAACGGACCAGCACAAGGCGACCACGTGTGGAGCGCGTGACAGAACAATGTGTGCAGTCCACAAAAATAAAACTGTTCATTTCTACCATGTACTGGGCACACCATTGAAAATAGTGTGGAATTTTTTTGCTTCGGCGTTTGCAATTTAAACACTACAGTGTACAATTGGCGCAATATCTGACCTCAGATAATTATTAGAGCCGTATTTAATTTTTTTTTACCCGAATGCTGGAAGCCATGGAAAATGATGAAGACTTGGCGGGGAATGTTGTAGTATTCAGCGACAAGGCGACTTTTCATCTGTCTGGAAAGGTGAATCGTCACAAAGTGAGAGGGTGGGGTACTGAATTGCCGTATACCTTTGTGGAGCTGGAAAGGGATTCGCCAAAAGAGAATATCTTCTGTGCCATATCAAAGAGAAAGCTGTATGATCGATACGGTGGCAGAATCCGTGTACTAGGATTTGTTGCACGAGTGGTTGTTTCCAAAACTGTCTACATACTCCTAAACGTTCATCCTACAACAGGGCTCCACCTCACTGGATTACAAATCTCCGCGACTTTATCAACATAGAACTTCCAAATCGCTGGATAGGGTGCGCTGGACCGAGTGATGTTCCTCTGCTGTCATGGCCACCCAGGTCGCCTGGCCGGACCCATGTGATTTCTTCTGGTGGGTTATGTGAACGAAATAGTTTACGTTACGTACTCCCAATGCCAAGAGCACTGCAAGAATTAGTGGAAATGGATAACTGCTGCTGTGACAAACATCGATAGAAACATGATATCGAACTTATGGATAGAGCTGGATTACCGTTTCGATGTGTGTCGTGTGACTAATGCACACACATTGAACATTTGTAGTACGTACCAGAAACATAGTGAGTTTATGTATCTTTCTATGTATTACTTCATTTGTAGGTCGTATACTTTTCAGTACACAGTATTTTGAACCTCAATGAATCACTTAGGCTAACCCTGTATATTATCACAATATGACTTAGGCCCATACGTTAGTCATATAACAGATTGAATACCACATTACATAATAGATACAGTATCGATTTACTATATAGCTTGCAGTTTAAGCGTTTTATAACGCCTTATACCTGTAAGTCATCACAGCAAATTTTTCTACTGTTATATAGGCTCGACTCACGATTATACAGTGAACACTCTGTAAAAGTGAAAATGAGATTGGATACTGAATTTGCTCAGTTACTTCAAGAAAATCGCATTATAAACCGTCACGAGCCACCCATAAATGCATGAAAAACTTAATAAATCACCAAGTAGACAAAGAACACAATCTACTTCCTTGTTCTCCTATAGACGCATTACCGGTACAATTTGCCTTGGAAGATCTTTCAGTAGCTGTCATGCCCACCAAGGACATTATAAACAACAATCAGTTGCTTCCCACATTAATCGCAGTTTCGCACTATTTTGAGGCATGCAGCATGAATCTCAGGAACCTCGTTCTTGTTATTTGCAAAAGGTACGGAGATGGCACCGACCGTGATTCTGACTGGATACCAACATGACATACTAATAAATCCTCCAACATTGCACACAGGGTCCAAGAAAAGTATGAAATGACGTGCGTTTGAGATTTTTAGAAGGAGGCTTAGCAAAGTATTCCACTTTCAGCGAGTGGGGAAAAAATCTACCTAATCACACCATTCACTGCCATTTATCTTATGGTGGACGACCTAGTCAGGTTTCACTGGGACCTATGGTTCTCGCAACAGTAGGGTTGCAATTAAGAAACCTCTGGTCGGTTGTTACGTGACTTAAATTTTTAAACTAAATACAAATTTAGTTAATATGATCATCATCTGGGTGTCTTCTTTTAAAACCAAACCACCAATTTCAACTTTTTCAAAAAACTTAAAAATTTCTAATTATTACTGCAAAGTTATTAATATACATCAATCGAAAAAATATGCTCTAATTCAAAATAATTAGTTCTGGAGTCAATAGAGTTTAATTGTATCTACTGTACGAATTGTGATCATAATAAATTCAAATCGGCTCCTAGGAAACATCGAATTCGTTATAAAGTTTCTTAATCTTATTTTAAACTGGATTGGTCAGTTCCCATCCTTTTCAAAAAAAGTCATTTATCCAGACCTTCTCTGGTCTCAATGTCATATCAATTTTTCCCATCATACTGGAAAATGATTAGGACAGTCTCCAGAGATAATCTAAAACCTCCAACAAATGCTATTTAGATGTTATCGTCAATTTGCATTCCTCCTTAAATTAGTGGTCGTAGATTACAGCATAGCTTCAAAATAATGTAAATAACAATGACAGCTCAGAATTATGAAGTAATAGTAATTTAAGGGAATACAACAGAAAAAAAACACATAATTGTTCTATTGCAACTGTGAAGTAAGTACTTCGGTATGTACGGTGACCGATATTAAATATTCTTCCACGCTCTTCCTTAGGCTAGGGAATCTGTGTCCCTCACAATATTCTAATTTAAGTCAAAGATAATGTAGTGCCTCGTAGTTAACGATGCTAACTACGTCATCATTATAACAAACTTTCAACTGCGTTGATGTAATGTTCTAAATACTGAGAGCAAGATCCAAACTTCACCATTCACTCACCGTTACCGGTCATTAAAATGCAGTTAGCTGCTCTTAATTACAAGATGATACTCCTAATTTCGGTTCAGGTGTAGCGGTACCATTGATAGCGAAATAGCTTCTACACTAATTAGTATAATTATTATAAATGAATGCATTTTTCTCGGCGTTGTTTATTTATGAATGTTTCTCGGTAAACAAACCGAGTAATAATATCATTTATTTATGTAAAAATAATAGTATTGTTCGGTTTTTCCCGAGAAACACTAATATAAAGTGTAATTATTCTTTATTGTTGTAGGTGCACTGCAAGTAAATTCAGTAAATTTTACCAAAATTCTAAATATCAAATAAATTTGTAGTATCAGTATACTGGGTTATAAACTGAAAGGTTGGATGTATGTAGGCAAATGATAAGGTTAATTAACACTTGTTTTTGGAACTAACTTTAATTGTAAAAAGTAATTAATGTTTTTATTATACAACTCAATAGCTGTTAAAAATTGTCTTCGTTTTCAGGTAACAACTGTAGTAAATTTTTATTATTTGTTCAATATGGTAGTAAATCATTTTACAGAGGATAAAAAGAAGCTGCATCTACAAAAGCAGTTTCGATGCTTCAATGCACGTTGTAGCCAATGTAAACCACAGCATACAGTTTTTAGGATATTATTCACGTAGCAGAAGTGTACGTGACCAAACAGCTAGCTCAGTGATTGAAAAAAGAAGTAAATCAATTCCTAACACATTATGTTTTCACCGCGTTAATACCAACAACACGTTTGAAGCACTGTCGCAAATAACATCAATAGAACAGAATGTTCTGTCCAAAACGTACCTCCCGCAAAAGCAATGTAGGCCTACTGTCGTTCGAAAAACTGCTTAGGCTAAGGAGGGGGGGAGGGGAAACCTTTATCACACCAATGCCGTGGTGTTTGATTTCTGTCGACTCCCACATATCATCATCTAACTTTGCCTCTGGTACGACATGTTTTTCAATCCTCGCTGAAGGCTGTACAATATTAATTAAAAACGTTAATATGTTATATTTTTCCCCTACGTGTCATAGGGATGCGGAAATCAGTTTTTTCTCGAAGAAAGGTGCCCATAACAAACATTAACAGGTAGCAGTACGTAATTCTTATCTGCAAATATTCCGTAATAATAGCGCGCAAGGAATGTGTGTGCAAACTTTGGCTGCTGTTCAAACCACAGCCAGTAGAATAAATTCTTCTTATTAAATAACATTCGTAACCCTGATTTTGTAATGTTGAAGCTTTTATCGCCATAATGTTGCAACGTATTACGTGCTATTGATTTCCTGGCAACAGCAACATGGAACCAATAAAATTAAAAACTAACTAGGAATTCTAAAACCTTATACTACACCACGTAAATTATAAAACTAAATCCACCGTGCCTTATGCTTTAACAAAACGTTTCAGGTGTCATTCTGGTCCAGGCTGCATTTCAACCGAACTAAAAACTTCGTTGTTTCCCTTTTAAAATTAAAGCTTCTGTCACGTGCACATTAATACATTCAATGTATCGCGTTCGATTCTTAACCCATTTGGACTACTTACATGTGGCTGAAACAATGACATTAGTAATATGGCGTCATATAAAGAAAAAGAAATTACAAATAATTCCTTGCTGCATTTCAAACTAACCACATACTTGCCCAATGTTTCCGTTCAGAAATCACATGTCCATTAATACATTCACTGTATCGGGATCGAATCCCCCCCCCCCCCCCTGGAACTACTTATACGCAACTGAAATAATGACATTCATGGCTCTCCAGGTTTTTTTTTTTTTTTTTTTTTTTTGTTTTTTTTTTTTTTTTTTTTTTTTTTTTTTTTTTTTTTTTTTTTTTTAATGGCTTTCGGCTGCTGAGGCCATACAGCCAGCTCAATGTGAATAAGTCATCATGCTGTGTTTATATTCAGTATCTTGTAAGTATGGACACCACAGGACGGACAGGACATTCACACAGACATACAACACTTAACATCCATGCCCGCGACCTTCGGCACGCGGAGCTAGCACTCTAGCCCCTGCGCTACCGAGGCCGGCGGCTCTCCAGGTTAATATTTGATAATAGAATTTCTATGAGATTCTGTCATAACAGTGGCGCCACAATTTTATGATGGATTCTTAAAAAAATCGACGAAACAAATCGAAAATAAAGAATAATTATTTTGGTATCTGATGTAGTTCTCCAGATATCTTAACTGAAGGATGATGTGGTTATTCTTATATGCAGCCTGGATCAGAAGGGAAATTGGCAGTGCCATAGCTTTCAAATTTTCCACACCCGTTTTTGAAGAAAAAATGTATATAAAAACAAAAAGAAACGCACCTTGGACGCGAATGTCACAGAATAAACAGTAAAGAAAAATAGTAAAGAAATACAACAATCTCTAATGACATTATTCACGCCAAAGATAGTTTCTGCACTCTGTAACAACGAATTTAAGAACTCTGGCAAGATTTCAAGATCCGAACATGTGAGCAAATTCCTTGGATGTTTTTAGTAAAGCATATTTGTTGCTAAGTAAAAAGTGTACACCTATCAATATTTTGAGTTATTTTACATTATCAGTACATATTTTGTGGACCTAAGGTACACGTTAGTTTTCTTTTATAGTTTAAGCTCACATGATTTTCAGCCGTAATACACAGGTTGTACCAGATGAAAAACTTCCATTGATGCCACAATTTGATGACGCATTTTTATATAATTCGATAAGACGTTTCGAGAATTCGCTTAGTTCTGGAGATATCGTATTACTTAGATTGTTTGGTTAGGGCGAAGTGCGGCCTGTACCAGAAGAAAAAATTGGCGTGGCGCCACAATTTTATGATGCCTTTTTATGTAACGAGGTGAGACATTTCGATATTTCGCTTGGTTCTGAACATATCGTGTTGATTGTTTAAAATGTGGCCAGGAGTAGAAGAAAAATTTCCTTTGCCCCTTTAATTTTACGATGCATTCTTATGCAAGTATACGAAACATTTAATTTTAGAGATATGCTATGTCAATGGCGAAATGATTAGGATGAAGTGCGACTTGGAGCAGAACTTTTGGGACAGTGTTGTGAAGGAGGCGATTGAGATTGGGCTTAGTAATAATGTTATTAATCGTGATCAAGGCCTCAATTTAAATCAAGCTTGGAAACCAGTAATTGGATTATTACAAACCAGACGGAATCGAGCCATATTAGGCATAGATGTGACACGATCATGACGTCACCAAGCGAGAAGGTCCCAACCAACTGCCCCTCTAGCTCCGCGTGCCGAAGGCCACCGGTTCGAATCCGGCCGGGGGCATGGATGTTAAGTGTTGTGTGTCTGTGTGAATGTCCTGTCCGTCCTGTGGCGTCCATACATTGGAGAAATGCAATAAATACTGGATGACGACTTACACACTTAAAGCAATTATAATTACATTGAGTTGGCTGTATGGCCTCCGTTGCCAAATGCCATTAAAAAAAAAAAAAAAAAAAAAAAAAAAACTGCCCCTCCACTCGCTTTCCCCTCCGCTCCCGGCAGACTTCATTGATGTTAAGCGAGGCTTGACAATGGAAGTAGTGCAAGCTTGCGAAACGTCGCGTCGCCAGACGGCTCAATTCTGACGCTGCTTGAAAGCCCGAGAAGTTTTTATAGAGCATTGCCGCCGCGAGTACGTACATAATAAATTTTTTGTTTGTAAATCATTAATAAATATTGTGAACCTTTTTCGTTTTCCCTTGATGTTTCTAAATAATGTGTCATGATGGTTTAAAATCTTAAATATTTGTAATCAATGCAAATGTCTAAGTTGTATGGTGCCCAGTACAGTGTAATTATTACGTTGGATTACCTCCACCAACAAATACATACAATTATTACTCCAAACTTTCAATGCATAGACAGAACACCTTATTGAATAGTTTTAATAATGAAAATGTATGAAACACTTTATCACAAAATACAAATTGTTAAAGTGCTGATAATAAAGGTGGACAAATAACGGATGGAAAAATAAAAATTGTGCTTGAAAAATCGTGACTATTTACGAAAGAAACAGTTAACACAAAACCAATTTCTTTATAACAAAAAAAAAAAAAAAAAAAAAAAATACCCATATTTTTTGAAGTTAGATCTAAATATATCACAAGTTTTCTTTCCTCTACCCATCATTATGTTTCGAATAGGTTTTTTTGACTTAGGATTTCAGACATGGAAGTTGCATACAGGAAATTATGTATCATGTTATACCGATATCTTTTTGATTTTCCCATCTTAGCCACTGTTTCAAGTCGGTGACATTCTCTGCAGGTATGTAGCACGAACATGCGGCTTTAACCTGTACTGAGGCACTAAAATGCATTCATAAAAACATAAATCATTACCAATAATCCGTTATCATGGCTGACACCCTTATTTGAAAACATCGCAGGGAAAGAAATAATGCTTTTTCGTATTAGCGCTCACTGTACAAGCAGTTCTTCTAAAAGGTTTGCTCGACGCTTCTCCGCCAGTAGAATTAAATTACAGGACGTATTTCCTGGATAGAGTCCCAGCAGCACCAGTGTTATTGTTTCGCTCGCGCTCTACCTCTCTGAGTTTCTTTTCTTTCGCTTCACCATTTCCTCAATCCATTTGTTTCCTTCGACCGCTGTCGAGTCTTGGCCTTGGGTGGAAGCGCTGCCAGACACGGACAAACTGTTTTTCACTTGTGTCGGTCCGGTATCGACGCGATAGAACCATTCCAAGGGTAAACATAGGGGGGTTGTCCTGCAGCTCAGTATCTCTTAATACTAGCACCAAGACGTATTTCTTTCCTTTGTCTTACACTGATATGTAGTTGTTATGTAACCGCAGTCGCTGAACACAAAATCACCTCCTGACACATTTTGAAGATAGACACGGTTCCCCAATGTCGCGAAACGTTTCCGGTACCAATGTCGTTCAGCTACAATCAAATTTACTGTTTACAATAGGATCCTACGAATTCTTAATTATGTGTATGATTATTTTTTATAAAATAATGTTAAAATATGGAAAAATAATCTCAAATCCAAATCGTTTGTTTCTTTAGCTCTTAACTTACAAAATATGTTAGATAAACAAACATGTTTTTAATACATATAACATTGATGAATATTGGAGATAAATTTCAGGTTCCTGCGTTACAGGAAGGCCTGATAGAAAAATTGTCTTAGATTGAAAACTTTCCTGGACGTTTACTTCTTCATTTTACAGTGAAATAAATATCTTAAAAGGTTACTGCGAAACTTGGTAATCATCAGTTTAGATGATTCTTATAAAACGTGTTGGTGTTTTTGGCCTATCTTCTTAAGTTGACAAGATAAGTGCTTTTGTAATAGGTCCTCCGTCTTTCAACTATACAAAATGCTTTTATAGTCTACTGTTTTCGTCTTTATTTATTTTTAATACATCCTCAGCACACCGTTGCCGAGAAATCCGTGCGGGTAGTTCAGCTCGCCTTAATGACGGAGGATTATTAGCGCGGCAACCGCCTCCGTCAGGGACCGGATGTGGGAAACATGTGACTTGTGTTCTGTGTAATAAGCATATTTTTGTCTGTGAAATGTGTCATTAATGATACAAAATACAAAGGTAATTTATCTTATGCACATTACATAAAAACACGAAATTAAAAAAGCAATTATTAAATGAAATAGAGATAATGAATGGCAAATAAAAATATTGAAGACGGATATTTTGTTTTTGTCTATTTTAGAAGAGGTTTTACAATTTATACTGCTCGAAGTAGATATGTGACTATTAAATTTGTATTTTTACAGAATTATCAACATATTAGATGAAACTAGTCAAAAGTGAAGAAACAAATTTGGATTTAAGGTAAAAATATTGACTGTAAAATTTTATAAATCAAAACGGAAAAAGATATCACCACATAATAAATTTTACAGTTGTCGTATGACTATCTATCCCCTTGAAGTTTTTCAGTGAAAGTTAATTAAATTGTTTGCGCCCAAAAAATATTTTTTATCTGAAATGTATTCTTGTATTTGATTTTTTCAAGAAACAAGTAGATAAAGGGCCGTTTCTGTGGGGTGAATGGTTAATGCTCGGTCCTGGCATTTGGTTGGATGAAGTTAGATTCCCTGTTAGATTCTGTTTTCCGTGGTTTTCCAAAATCACTCCGAGGATTGTTCTTTCGAAAGGCCGCGTCTGAATTCCTTCTTGTTCAGTGCGCTCGAGTCTCCTTCGACCTTAATGAGCTCTACGTGGAGAGAAAAAAATCAATGGAAAAATGCGATGTGAAAGAACGCAGAACGAAACTTAACAACATCAATACCGCAGGCTTCTCACTGAATATGTAATCTATTTAAACAGGTTGATTCCATCATATTTATTAAATTCAGAAAAACACGTCAGGAACAGACCGCCAGATATAACGTTGGATTAATGCTATCCCGAAACTAGTAGAGGTAAATATTGTGTAAATTAGATTTAAAAATAGTATGATTTCTCTATATGTAACTACCTATGTACCATTTAAGAATCAGAGGTCAGCCAATCGCAAACATGTATTTGTCGGCTCAGTATTGAATTATTAACATAGTAGCGCAACATGTTACCACATTCCAACTAGCTTTATGCTTTTGGAATGGTTTATTCATATAAGGAGACTGTTTGCTTGAATAATAGATACCAACGAGCATGAGCACCAAATGTTTGCAGATAGGAACAGCTTCTTCGAGGGTATGCTGTGAAGCTACTATACAAGAGGAATTTCACTGCATTCAATGTCGTGATATCAAAGCATCACGCTTCACAGTGGAAGAGTATTACGGCGACAGCCTTACAGGAAAATCTGCTGCAATGTTATCACGCGAACTGAACCAAGTGCTGCGCGAATACACGTTGCGTGCTCGGCTAAATGAATACCTCTACATTACCAGTGAGATTGTCTGTTATAGTTTTTGTGTTTAGTATCTGTTGAACATGCAAGTAAGCCGTTACCATTCAATTTGATGGCGATATTTCTTTTTATGAATGAGAAAGATATTTTGTTGAAGAGCTACTGGTGAAATGGGAAGTGTTAGTACGCCTGAGAATCCATAACAGCTTTCGACACGGACCTCAAAGAAGTAAATTCACTCTAGATACACTTACCACCAAGTATATACTAACCAAGTATTGTTTCAGGCTTCTCATTGTTTTTATCACAACATATGGAAACATGAATTTAAACTACACTCCTGGAAATTGAAATAAGAACGTCGTGAATTCATTGTCCCAGGAATGGGAAACTTTATATACACATTCGTGGGGTCAGATACAACACATGATCACACAGACAGAACCATAGGCACATAGACACAGGCAACAGAGCATGCACAATGTCGGCACTAGTACCGTGTATATCCTCCTTTCGCAGCAATGCAGGCTGCATTCTCCCATGGAGACGATCGTAGAGGTGCTGGATGTAGTCCTGTGGAACGGCATGACAAGCCATTTCCACCTGGCGCCTCAGCTGGACCAGCGTTCGTGCTGGACGTGCAGACCGCGTGAGACGACGTTTCATCCAGTCCCAAACATGCTCAATGGGGGACAGATCCGGAGATTTCGCTGGCCAGGGTAGTTGACTTACACCTTCTAGAGCACGTTGGGTGGCACGGGATACATGTGGACGTGCATTGTCCTGTTGGAACAGCATGTTCCCTTGCCGGTCTAGGAATGGTAGAACGATGGGTTCGATGACGGTTTGAATGTACCGTGCACTGTTCAGTATCCCCTCGACCATCACCAGAGGTGTACGGCCAGTGTAGGAGATCGCTCCCCACACCATGATGCCGGGTGTTGGCCCTGTGTGCCTCGGTCGTATGCAGTCCTGATTGTGGCGCTCACCTGCACGGCGCCAAACACGCATACGACCATCATTGGCACCAAGGTAGAAGCAACTCTCATCACTGAAGACGACACGTCTCCATTCGTCCCTCCATACACGCCAGTCGCGACACCATTGGAGGCGGGCTGCACGATGTTGGGGCGTGAGCGGAAGACGACCTAACGGTGCGCGGGACCGTAGCCCAGCTTCACGGAGACGGTTGCGAATGGTCCTCTCTGATATCCCAGGAGCAACAGTGTCCCTAATTTGCCGGGAAGTAGCGGTGTGGTCCCCTACGGCACTGCGTAGGATGCGACGGTCTTTGCGTGCGTCCGTGCGTCGCTGCTGTCCGGAACCAGGTCGACGGGCACGTGCACCTTCCGCCGACCACTGGCGACAACATCGATGTACTGTGAAGACCTCGCGCCCTACATGTTGAGCAATTCGGAGGTACGTCCACCCTGCCTCCCGCATGCCCACTATACGCCCTCGCTCAAAGTCCGTCAACTGCACATACGGTTCACGTACACGCTGTCGCGGCATGCTACCAGTGTTAAAGACTGAGATGGAGCTCCGTATGCCACGGCAAACTGGCTGACACTGACTGCGGCGGTGCCCAACCGCTGCGCATCTAGCGCCCTTCGACGGCCAACACTGCTGTTCCTGGTGTGTCCGCTGTGCCGTGCGTTTGATCATTGCTTGTACAGCCCTCTCGTAGTGTCCGGAGCAAGTATGGTGGGTCTTACACACTGGCGTCAATGTGTTCTTATTTCAATTTTCAGGAGTGTACCAGCTGCCTACTAAGCTAAAGTAGGAATATTCTACAATAATTCTTAGCTAGCCAGTGTTTGTAAAACAACTGTCAGCCTCATGATTCATAGACAGACTTGAGAACGATACTTCAAAATTAAATGAATTTATTACGAACTCAATTTGAACACGCTTACAGATAAAGCGTGCGTTTCGGAATCGTTGCAGTCTATTGTGATACGCATTAATTCAGGTGTGCAGTATTATGTTCAATATAATTCTCTGTGAAGCTCACAGAAGTTCTACGAGCATGTTGGTCCAAACAGGGATCTTTTATATTATTGTTTGCGGACTGCTACAGGAGACTTCCCAAGAGCTGAGTCTATTGTAAATTAGGTTATTATATCTAACATGAACTTTGAAACTGGTTTTAATGCTTCATGATTAGACTTGATTTTTGAGGTCATCGAGGACGCCTTGACATTTATCCCCTTATTTGTAAATGTTACTAAACCAAATCTGTTCAGTTTAGAATTTATAGTACCTGGGTGACCGATCTTTGTTCACTATATTATGATTTCTGTTCAATATCCAAGATTTTGCGTGCACTTTTATTAAAGTTAAAGGTTTTTTCACGAAAGCTTCCTAAGCATTTTGAACAATTCCTTACTCTGACAAAAGAAGCTTAACAAAAATCGGTGGGCTTACTGGTACTGTACATGAAACTTCTACAAGGTGAGCCGTTTGCGAGGCACGAAATACTAAAATTGCTCTCTTTTGGGTAAAACATTGTTATAAACTTTAAAATCAAAATGTTACCTGCATATAATATTTCATCTAAATCGCTAGAGCCATTTCCGAGCTAGTTTTCCCTCTCATAAATTGCTTTTATAGAAAATCCTATTATTATGTTAAGTAAAAATCTTAATACTAATCAGGGATTAATTAATTGTGCAAGATTAGTGGTAATTGAATTAGACGATTACATCATCAGTGTTAAATTCATTCATCTCTGATAAAACTATGATCATACCTCACAACTTCTGATCCTATAGTACATTTCCAAATGATATGATAACGATTCCCAATAACGTTTACCTTCGAAATGGCCATTAATAAAACACAAAGTCAGACGCTTCTAAGCACAGGATTGAATTCACCAGAAACTGTTTTTTTTTTTTATATGGATACCTGTATGTGGTTTTTCACGCGTTCGTAGATTTAATTAATATTAATGTTTGTGTTAAAGACGCATACGGTCAAAAAGTAAACGATAATTTTATAACTGCTAATATTGTTTACCACGAAGTTATGGAAAGAAGTTTGAAAAATCATATCTGCCAAAGCCAATATTTATTTTTTAAATATGTACTTTTTAAATGTTTTACGATGGAACATGTAGTATTTAATGGTAATGACTTTTTACAATAAGACTGATACTTATTACTACTCTTCAAAATAAAATACCTTTCATTAAAAAATATACTTCGATTTACTTATTTCCACGTTATTCTATTACCATTCGATGACTGACCACGATACTGTACGAAATATACGGATGGAATACACGAATTCTTCGTTTAAAGATGTAAGAGTTCCTTGTTACAACCGAAGATAAACTATCTATCAGTAGGATTTCTGGTATCTGAAACGTCTATGAGATGGCATTAGAGCCGTTTCAGAGATATTAGATACAAAAATTGTTCGTATTTTGTAAAATCGCGTTTTTGCAGAGAATACGCCTATTTAGATAAACTTAGAAAGCAAAACGTTATCTAAATATGAAATTTCATTCAAATCGTGAAAGAATGTAGGCTTTCTCGGTGAGTCAGTTGTGTAGAATCTTCTCGAGATTTACACCGGGATAGCGCGTCAGTAGAAATTCAAATCGTTATAGCCGTTTCGGAGTTACCAAATATATACATACAAGAATTTCTGGTTTAAAGATATAAGACTATGAATTCTGTATATATTATCAGGCTATCTTCATATGTTACGTGCATTCTTCTCAGTAGTAAATTTATTTAATGGTTTTCCCGTTATCGACATTGGTAAAGTGATGTTGTCTTAAGATTAAATTTTCTTGGTGTTTTGGTGCCTACCTCGAAGTAGAACAGGCATCAAAGCTGTTAGCAATCGTGGACCGAGCACACACACATTGAATGAGAATTGTGAAGTTCATTCATATGGTAAAGAATGACCTCGGGCAGCAGCTTTGCCCTTTCCACTGAGTAGGCTACTGTAGCCGCAGTGTTTTCCGAAACATGTGTCAAGATCGGAGTGTGGGCTGGGCCGTGAAAAGGAGGCAAAAAACCACCTGCGCTTCCATGCGAATTAAAAATGAACTGGCTTGGAAAAGTTAATCTGAGGTCTCCTAGTCACAAATATATTCGACTAGCGAAAGACTGATCACAAAGTATCCGAGAAGCCGTGAAGGTGCAGAGGGCACACACATTATCCAAGATAGAAGACAGTATTGGAGCGTCCTGTTACAGAGCCACGACATTTTAGCATTTCTGCTTTTCACCGATTACAACGGATGCCTTCAAGTACAAATTGTCAGTTCGTCTCGCAAGCCACCATCATGTCGGCGAAGGGAACAAGCCCTTTAAGAAGATACTGTAAAATACGTGTCCTTGGAGGCTTTGTATTATTTTTGATAATAAATAATTTAAAGATAACTGAATTTAAAAGGTGTTCGAAATAATCTGCAAACGTAGCTGAAACTAAAAAGCATCATAACCTGACAATTTTATTAACAAATCAACATGACTGACAGACTTGTGGTGTACTTGCGTTTACATCATAAACAATTAAAATTTGCAAAACTACATCCGTGCCCTACATAAGCCGTCATTAAGTGATGAAAGTGAATATTTTATGACAACATGGAAATTTTTTAATGTACATACTACAACAAGATTTTACATGATTTCTAACAAACACATTAAGAAAATGGTAGGGACACCCTTTGCTAAAGTTCATATTAAAATTGCAGCCCTCAACTGAAGTTTTGGGCTCAATAACCGCACGCGACTGAACTCAGATCATTACTGAGCAGATCATGGTGAATTTATTAACTCCGAGATACAGTTGGGTTATTCGATGAATAATTACCAGTGCAAACAGTTTACTTAATTTTACTTAATGTTGTACGTAATCTTTACCGTAACGTTGTCGATTGCAATCTTCACAATACCTTACATCAGCGGTGCCTAACCTATGGGTCGCGACCCACTGGTTTTGGTGGGTTGCGGAACGTCTTTTATTTCATCTGTTTAAATATAATATTTTACAAGTTCAGTAATAATGAAAGCTATTAGCTTAAATTAATTCTTTTTGAGAAAAAAAAAGTTTTCTTAAACAGTCATCCGGTGCAATAACCTCGGCAGCAATCGCGCAATCGTTATGGCAATCCCTGGTAACACCGTCTCCGACCCCGCTCTAGAGCGGAGATGCACGCGCATACCACCTGCAATGCTACTTTTCTCATTGTCATTTTCTTGTTTATTCTTGAATCGAAATCAAACTCTTTGATCGAAACAGTTTTTCTCTACTTGTGAGTGTGAGCTGTTGTTTCAGTTCTGTTTTGATTGAGAGTACTGTACATTGGTTGAGGATTGAATCGTGCCGTAAAACTGAGTATTGAGATGGAGAGGAAACTTCAGCCTCCACGGCTAGTAATAGTATGTTTGAAAATGTTAATGAACCATAACCAAGTATTTGTAACTACAATGCACTAATGCAGGCAGCGTGAAAAAGCCAAAGCTGTATCTGCAAAAGTATAACCAGGATTATTTGAAATACGGGTTTGTTTTTTTCGGGTACTGAAGAGGAACCAATACCTCATTTCGTGATTTGTTATGAAAATTTACCAAATGAAAACATGAAGACATCAAAACTTGAAAGGCATTTGTCAAGCAAGCATCCTTGGTACACAGACGGAGAGTGGTGGTGTAACGGTTAGCGTTCTGGCCTCGCATTCGGGAGGGCGGCGGTTCGAATCCCCGTCCGGGCATCTAGATTTGGGTTTTCCATGGTTTCCCAAATCACTCCAGGCAAATGCCGGGATACTTACTTTAAAAGGCCATGGCCGATTTACTTCCCATTCCTTGCCCCTAATCCTTTCCCGTCTCTAAAGACCTCGCTGTTAAGAGACGTTAAGCAGCTAAAAATTTTTTTTAAAAATTGATACATAGGTAAGCCTCTTGAATTCTTTCAAAATAAAAAACGACATTTTCCTTCGATCAAATCTGCAATAGAAAAGTCAGTTTCAGGCCAACAAAACAAAACAAACAAAAAAACTACCATAGCGTCTTACCAATTATCCTTGTTAATAACAAATCAGGGAGCTGCTTACACATTAGTTGAGGAACTTATTTTATCTGCAGCAAAAATAACATCTAATACTTCGTTTGATTGAAAAACGTTAAAAAGAATAAGTGAAATCGATGAAATTTCTTATTGTATCGAGGAAACAATGATTTCAACTCCAAAGCAAAATGTTTATTTTTTACTACAAATTGATGAAAGCACAGATGTTGCTGGTCAGGTAAATTTATTAGCTTTTGTTGGTTTTGAGTTCAATGATTCTGTGGAATACGAAATGTTGTTTTGCGAGTCCTTGCCTACAAAACCACGGGAAAGGAAATTTTAATATGTTTTAACGCTTTTTTAAAAATAAAATGAAATTGTTTGGTCAAAATGTGTAAATTTGACAACTGATGGTGTCCGTGCTATGTCCGGCTTTTAATTAGGTTTAGTTGCCAAAGTTAAGTCAGTGGCCCCTTTGTTGCAATGGAGTAATTGCTGCCTTCATCGGGATGCTCTGACAATAAAAGGTTTGGATGCGTGCCTAAGCCTCAGGTAATTTTTTAATTATTTCAGTAAATTATAAGTAAGTTGTAGGTATCATTTATTTTCAAATAGTATTTCTTTTTTGTTTCAAGCACCCGTAAGAATTTTGAATATTTTATGTGTTAAAAAGTAGAATGTGTTCGAATCGTTTACTAATAATAGTTTTAAGAGCTACTTTCCAAAATCTGACGATGGTTACTTTTGGATAAAAAATCCTTTTGGAGAGGAACATTTGAAATTCCCAAAACAGCTGAAGAAAACTCGCTAATAGAGACAATTTTCAAGGAAAAATCCTTAATTTCTTTCTGGATGAATGTACGAGCAGAAGAGTATCCAGAAATCTCTAAATTAGCTGTGAAGTTCTTGATGCCGTTCAGCACGACATACTTGTGTCAACAAGCTTTTTCTACTTTATTGTTTTTCTGAAACTATGTGTGGAAAGTGG
Organism: Vandiemenella viatica; assembly: GCA_031002005.1. Classification (NCBI taxonomy): domain Eukaryota; kingdom Metazoa; phylum Arthropoda; class Insecta; order Orthoptera; family Morabidae; genus Vandiemenella; species Vandiemenella viatica. The sequence continues at coordinate 339,947,996 of JARYHS010008074.1, read as the reverse complement.
CTTAAGGTTAAAATTAACGAGTGTTAACCCTGATGTCGATGTCCTCATCAGTAAACACCTGTGCCAGAAATCTCACTAATTGTAAAGTTGTGTTTTTATAATAATTAAACGTATTTTCCATTATCTTTTGTAATAAAGCAGGAGGCGGCTGCACAAAGCAACACCTCTTCGAGTTGACGGCTAAAATTCCAGAATTAGTTAAAACTCGTTTTTCAAATTAAAATGCCACTGATATGTCAAGTCATATCTCGACAGAAAACACCTACAAATACCATTTTAGTGGTTGACTGGTACGTTTACCATTGTGTTCTCCTGTTCCCCAGCCTTCCATATTTACATACATTTGGGTGCAGTAAAACACAATGATAAACCTACCAATCAACCACTAAAATCGGGTCTGCAGGTGGTTTCCACCAAAAAGCGACTTGGCAGACCAGTTGCATTTTAATATGCAAAACGATTTACTTCTAATCGTGGAATTTCAGCAGTCAATATGTTTGTTGTTTGTATTATCAAAAATAGTATATCCTTTCCTACGAAAATTTGCCTTTTAGTAGGATAGGATAGTCGATAGCGTATCGAGGTAATACAACAGTTCCCATTCTGATATTAGATAGACTCTCATATTAGGTGGGCCGCGAAAATTTTTTTTTACTTAAAAGTGGGTCGTGTACCAATAAAGGTTGGGAACCACTGCCTTACATTATGAGCCGTCCGCAGCCGCGTCTGAACATCTCTAAGTATAGACATTGGCGTCTAAGAAATATATCACACTCTGGTTGTGACTACTGGCAGCTTCTCTCAAGCCCCTGCTTGCGCTTCAACCAGTCGAAACGTAAGACCTCCTTCATCACCTCCGCAGTATTCTTGTTATCCTCCTTCCAGTCTCATCCACCGTTCCATTCCACCAATGAAAGGTCGATCCCGATTCGCTCCAACATGCAGACAAAATTATTCTAAATTATTAACGTGTACTCTAAACAAACTGCTTATTGGATAAAGAGCCTCTCCTCAGGCACACAAAAAATTGAGGTTGGCTGGCTGCATCAACGACTTTCGTTTATTTCCACCAGAACATGATTCAGACACTGTTTTTAACATCGTGTGTTGCGGTATAGACATTCCACGCCTCCTGTTAAAATCACAGTGCTTGTATCACACGGAGTGACTATCAGATATTATCTTGAATCGCGAGACTGTCGTGAACGGAAATTGTTTACGGTGGTAAAAGCTTTTGGCGAGTTCCTGCTGTTCCTATCGATGTATCCCATTCATGTATATTGTGACAGGCAAGCGGTCCGTCACCTCACCCCAACCGTTCGAACAATGCTTGTATAGGTTTAAAATCCCGGAATTCTGCCTTTCTCTCGTACGAACGGTTTCTGCCAACTCCTGTTCATATCACGCATCCGAATAACACTAATAATCAAATGTTCATAGCATTGGCTGTTTTGTCCTTTTTAATAAATTAATCAGTGATAAAATTTATTGAGAACCTTATCATTATAATACACTTCCAAAACATTAACCTGTTAACATGTCAGACATTCTCCGACGATGAACATGACAGTGTAATTGATAATACACGAAGTGTGCGATAGTTACTGTATTAATAGCTGCGCAGTCTACGCTGTGGGCAATATCATAGATATAGATGGTCCTAAATGCGATATTAGGTTTTAAGCTATCTTCCGAGTTACAACAGATAAAGTATATGTGGGCACCAAGATATTATTTATCATGATATTATAATTTGACACCAGGATGACTAGTTTATAGGCAGAGATCCCGAGCTGCTCTAATATTGATATTACATTAGATCTCAACTTAGTGAAATATCACCAACTTCTTCCACACAATTACTATCTTAAACAATCCAGGTTCTAACTTAACGACTGAAAATGACTTAACAACATTCACTGGTTAAGTTTAACAACTACTGTAATTATAAAACATAACCATACATTTATCCGCAATTACTGACTATAGATACGCCGGAACCAAACATCGCACACGCAACGCTTGGCTACAATGATACACATTGGTCATGCTAAATGACTGAACAGCTTCTTCATACGAATATAAAAGAAACATGGCTTTACTTAATTTATACGACTGAATGATTAAATAACTACCCAACCCGATATTACCAAATAAGATCACCATGAGTCATTACGACATTATTACGAAGAACGACAAACAACTCTTTTAAGTTACATAGACTGCATAATTTATCTACCCAAATAACTAATTATAACTACAGTACATCAGACATTGATCATGGAATAATGGCTTGCCATGCCGCCCGAAGGTAACAGCCAGACATCTCTTATATGGTTGCTGGTAGAATAGACTTCATTCTACATGGTGACAGAGGTTTTATGAGATCTCGTGAGGTGGGTGAATGCACTTGTTCACGTACACTGTACATGCATATTGATAAGCTGCGCTGCATAATCTTTGACTCTTTAACTTTCAAGTCTGCAGTTCTATGCACGTACGCATCTCGCTATCTCGCTACGGGCAGCTGAAAATATTATTCACTAAATAAAGTACCACAATACCTGTTTAAAGCTCCAGTTTACAGACTACCGTTTCAACAATGTGGTCATGTCGAAAATATTATAAATATCAGTTATGTACAATTTGGTCACTTCAATTAGACAGCCAGCAACGTCTTTTACTGTTTGTGTAACTTTTATATACCTAAGAGTATTTCAATGTTTTTTTTTTCATTCATAGGGCATATTCATTCTTTCCTCTCTACCTAGGAGCAGTACAATCAGAATGTAAGAAGAACTAAATACTCTAGTCATTGATATGATTTTTACAGCAGTCTCACTTGAACAGTAGCCCATATTAACCAAATGTTCCAATGCAGTCTCATTAAGCAAAGAGATATTAAAGAACATAGAAATAAAAAAATAATTAAATATTATTATTATTAGCGCCAGTACTCATTCTTTTTTTGGCTCACACTTTCTCGTGCCTCGTCGGAGAATATCTTGTTTTTTTGGGTTTCTCTTCATGCAAATCTGCCACGTCCACAATTTTTTTTTCTAAACACTTTCCTGTTTTTCAATATCTTGTTCCCGATTTGCACATTTCATTATATCTTGATGAGCTACTTTCAACCTTGTGACTTTTATCTGGGAATGTGAGCTAATATACTTTCTATACGGTGTTATACGTTCAGGTTCTATTCTTCTTATGAGTCCATAAAAGGGCAGTAGTTTTTTTTTTCATTGTGGTTGAGATGTTCTCACTCTTTTAATAGCTCATGATTTGTTATTTTTTCCCAGGGTCGTAGGATTTTCCTCAGTAATTTAAGTACCTTTCTACTTTTAAAGTATTATACATAATTTTTTTATACAACTTTATTATCACACTCTGCCTATTACTTTCCTACGCTACGCATAGTGTATCAAACGGTAGCTGATTTGTAAGTTCCGTAAGAAAATTTTGCGTCATAAAAGCATTTGCATGTATAATTACACAAAGTTGGTTCGAAGAGGAAAGTCAGTGGAGAATCGACTCAGCCAGTAGGTGGAAACTATGGATGATGATTACGACAAAATCATACAGTTAGAATTATGTTTCAACCACATATAACTGAAATCTCTTATAGCCAGTAACTCAGTTTTCAGAAAAATACAATTTAGTAAAGTTTCCTACGAGTCCAATAAGAGTTGCGTAATCGAATTGAGTAAGCTCTAAAGCTACTGTAAAATGGACTGGCAAGCTGCATAAATACATGTCCATAAACCAACAGATGGAATACTGCAGCATACATATGAGCAGTTGCTGAAATGTTTCCAATAGATTTTCTGACGCGATCGTGCTGGACAGAGAACAAGCGGCTACTGTCTTACTACGAAAGCGATATAATCATCCTTTTAAAGTTCCGTATCCAAGGGGAAACTGATCTCTATTGTTGTCTCTACACTGTCTGTTTTCTGCCACATGCCTCTATCTGTTAACCGGAAAGAGTTCCAGACTTCTAATTTGTAATAATTATGTATTTCATTGACTTGAAACCCAATATAGCATCTACAACTTTGTAAATTTGCATCCTACGTGGTACAAACACAAGAAAGGAGATAGAAAACTAATTTTTTGCCAACCCAGATATTTAAAGATATTCGAACAGAAAGAAAACTTTTTTATTTTAATTTTTTTTTGTGGTAAATGAAGATATGTTCATAATAGAACGTTTTAGACCACTTTTTATCACCAGGCTAATTTTAAACATGCTTTTGCCTATGAAGTTTAAATTTGTCCCCTATACCGATGACAAGCTTTATTTAAACGAAAAATACAAATAATACTTACCTTTAACATAGTCTGTAAGTAGCACGCTAAACAAGAAAAATTTTAATTTCAGTCTACTTTACCATATATGAACACTATTTTATTGAAAGTGCTCTTACATTACGTATAACAAGTTTGATTTCAACTGAAGCGTTGCCCTAGCGATGTTGGTGGCAACAGGACGCGTCTTTGTAGAGCCATAGAGCGGAGTCCTTTAACTGAACTGAAAATATTTCATGCATTGATTTTTATACCAAGCTACTGGCATCTAATCTACCACATACGGCACATCTCTTGCGATCATTAGAACCCTGAAGCCAAATTTCTCGAAGCTAGATTTGGGATTGAGACATTTTTTTCATTATGTGGACTCAAACATGTCTCAAAACTTTGTCCGCTGCCTTCCTAGAGTTTGAATGATGACATACTATTTTTTTAAAAATCACCAGAACTGATTTCTTCGTTAGTTGCTAATCAGCTGGTAATATTAAACAGCTGTGCATGATGCTTAAGAAAATAATTGAGGAAAGTAGCTATCCTTCAAACAAAATCTTCTCGGGTGTCCAGCCGGATGGTGGTGTAAAAACACAACGTTTCGACAGCTGACTCTGCTGTATTCATCAGGTATCTGCTGTAGTTGTTCTCAGCTGACTTTCTCTGCCTCAATGGCAATTAAAAGTTATTAAATCTAATGCGAACTGATTCCTAAGATATTTTCAACTACATGACATCCAAAAAGTGTTTATGATCTGAATTATTACAGTCGTGTTATATCGTCTCGTTTCTGTATAGGCAATGTTGTAACAATTGTTTATTCTGTAAATTATGGTCACTGCAGAAAACTAAGAAAATTTCAACTATTTAGGAAATAGCGCCCTTATAATATTTGTTAGTGTTCTCTAATGAGACGATAGTTTAATAATAAAAAGTAAGACTTACAGACATTTCATATCTGCGTTCTACCATCCGCATATTCCACCATTAATAACTACTGAAATTACCACGTAATTAGAACAAACACAATTTTTAAAAATCTTCTGTGTGTACTGAATTAGTTCATGACATAAAAGAAGTAAAAATAATTCTAGGTCATTAATAAATTTGAAATTGTGAGTAGGGACACTGTATATTAAGCAGATGGCATAAGAAATTCTTTCAAAACTGTAATTTCACTAACTGAATGAATATGTCACAATTAATGCGATTGGTTGTTTTAATATTTCATGGCGCTACTCTTTCGTGATCATTATGGACAGACATTCACATAGAGAACAGAAGAATGCTTTTAATTAAATCTACTGAACTGTTACGATAACAGGCACTTGAATCATTACTTGGAAATGAATGATGGCATGAAAGGAATAGGTTTGTAGACAATGTCTGCTGCACATGAATTCGGCACAATTTGTCATTTCCGCCGTCCCCTTAATGACAACCACTTCCATTAAACGCACGTCACCAGTGCGTTCGCCACATTTAGTGTTCAAATTGATCGAATTGCGCAATTCGCGTGAGATCGCTGCAGAAGTCGCTTTGTGATTTCCCCATAAATCCCGCCTGTATCAATTACTATTACTGCATTCCAATTATTAGCAATCAATGAATCGAACTACAAGACAAAAGTACAGGTTCTCCCAAACCAATTTTTCTACTAGTAAACTGACACCCATGGATTACACAAATGTATCAGGCAGTTTTGCTCCTAGACTAATTGCAACTAACTTTTAGGGGTTTCATTACAATATTTCGCGATTAGCTTACAAATATGGCTGCCCTGTAACACAAAATTCTGAAGCATAAACGCACGGAGTATCCGAAAAAAATCAGATTGTGCAAGAAGTCAAGAAATACGTTATTGGTATGTAACCTCTTTTAAATGAAATTTTACAGTGTACCACTAACAAGAGTTTCACAGCATCTCAAAAATCAGATTTTTTCTTTGTACAATAAATTTCATAAATTGGTTAATAGCCTGTCTTCTGCAGTTGTTTGGTAGATGTTTGTAAATGAAAAGTCCGTCCGTTAGTTAAAATGATAAAATTAAGTCGAGACTTTGGAGCGGTCTTCCAAGCTACAATTTGTGTTATATTCGGTTTTAAAATTATCTTTGTTTAATGGTAAACAGTTTCCACAGTCGGAATTATCGTGTGTGGGGACTACCTATTTCTGTGCGAGAACAGTGGAGAACTCCATTGTCTGCAAAATACCTGTGCGACCACAACGGTAATGAACGACATTCCTGCGTCAACTCCATTTCCCGGCAAGGAAGGTGGCCGTACCATGGTTCCAACGGAAACCCCACGCGTTCCCCGAGGTGGGTATATTTGAAAAACCACGCAGATAATTTCTACTTACGAGATTACACAACTAAACAAACAAACAAATTGTCTTTGTTCTAAAATTTATTTTATGATTTTTCTATTAATTATGCCCCAAAATAAAGGAAAAATGCCCATATTCCTTAAAAAGTTTGCTTTTGTGGTGGTTATGACAATAATAATTTTTTTTAAAAAAAATTCGTATATGAAAAAAAGTATTAATTAGCTCTGGGATTTTTAAAAATACCGTGAAAGAATAAAAAGGTCGTAACAGACGTCACTTAAGTGATAAAAAAACATTTAACTGTTTTTTTAGAAGAGGTTAAAACGTCGTCTGGAAAGTGTAGACCGAGCGTGGCGGTGTAACGGTTAGCGTTCTCGCCTCACATTCGGGAGGACGGCGGTTCGAATCCCCGTCCGGGCATCCAGATTTGGGTTTTCCATGGTTTCCCAAATCACTCCAGGCAAATGCCGGGATGCTTCCTTCAAAAGGCCATGACCGAATTCCTTCCCATTCCTTGCCCCCATCCTTGCCCCCATCCTTGCCCCCCATCCTTTCCCGTCTCTAAGGACCTCGCTGTTGAGAGACGTAAAGCAGTTAAAAAAAAATGGAAAGTGTAAATATGATACTAATGCATTTTCTTATATATGTGGTATATTTATTAAAGTACGAGATACTAAACGCGTGGGAAAAGCTTTGTGAATTCTCCGAAGCTTATTCCAACTGCCCTGTTCGGAATATAGACAAGCCCTGGGCTCCATACGTTGCTTGCAGTAATTGAAAAAGATTTTTATAAGGTAAACAGTAATATGTTTATTTTTATCTTTATTTATTTCAGGTTGGTATCGAGGTGAGAAACGGAAGATGACATTCACGATATGAAGAATTTGGCGAGTGCCAAAAGACCACATTAATGACTGTTATTTTTGCTGAATGCTCATTTAGATAAATTTGAAAACAACATGGGGGCGTACTCAGAAAACAAGGAGAACGTTTTCATCAAGATATCATGGACATTGAACAACGTTATTAAGGCCAATACAACTAAAATATGTTGGGGGACTACATTTGGCGTTTAGTGAGAGAAAACATGAAAGAAAAAGTAATATGTATCACTTTAACCTTTTACCACTATTTTGTAATTTGATATGACAGTAAAAGTTGATATATATATATATATATATATAACTATTTGTTTCAATTTATCAATAAATAAAAATTTAAACCATGATTTCCTAAAATATTGATCATCCTTTTACCTGAATACAAAAGCAATCTTTTTCATGCCATATATTTTTTTTTCCGTCTAACTATCGATAAACCTATCGAAATTTCATACGCTCTTATCAAAGTCAAAATTCGTCTAGATCTGTGTTATGGTTATGCAGCGAGAGATCCCAGCATTCTGCATTTAGTTACTACAACCATGTTCTGTACCTCTCCGCTAGATTATTGGATGAAGGCATCCAGCAGAACAAGTCTGACGTCAGCAGTTACTTCACAGCGGACCCAGACAACGGTCAACACCACAGTTCAATCTGTGCTACATCAGACAACGCGCGGAGATCTGTTAGCAGCAGCAGAAAATGGACGGGTACTGCATTAGTCACAGAGCACGGGATGATGTGTTATATTACGCGATTTTACTGTACCACAGTAATGTCCTGATTCGCATGTTGGCTAGCATACAAATGTTATATGCATCTAGTGTTATGATAACAGCTTCTCTCATATTTGTGATTTAGTGAATAACTAATTTTTGTTTTATAAAAGAAATTTATATAGTTTTCTAAAAGAACCAATGCACTTTGAAAAAAATCACTATCGTATGACATTAATTGGGTACGTAATTTTAGCCAATGTACAGGACATATGTGGGTGTCATTTGATTCCCTACAACAGACATTCGATTAACAATTTTAGAACCTGGAGGGAATTAGAGTGAAATTACAGTTGGAAATTCTGTGTAACACAGCTATGTCTTCTTTTAAATTGTAAAAGTAAATTATTCCTCTTTTCTTGAAATTTGGGCGATAGATAAAGAAGCAGCAAATGGACAATGATGATGCAACACACACACACTGCCTTCTGACAGATTCAGATGATGTTTTTTGGCACCTCAGAGCAAGAGATGTAGTTCATGTGAGTTCTTTTATTTGTTCAGACTTTACAGCTCGTCGAGGTCAGTAGACCATTCGAAATCAACGAACGGAAAGAATTCAGCAATGGCTTTTCGAAGCAACTGTTCGGCCATTCACCTGGAATGATTTCGAGGGAAACGTTAAAATCGACACCTGGATGATCCAACAGGGTATCGAACACACATCATCCCGAATGCCTGGTCTGTGCGTTAACTTATCGCGAATTAGGTTCGGTTTTACCTGATTAATTTTTACAACAGAGTCACAGTATTCTGCAATTACAACTTCATAAATTAGTACACTAGAACTATTCTCAAACGTTTTTAGCTGCTTACGGAATACAAGTAAACGACTATTAGGTGAGTAGGAGGTAAATTTTTAATGTCTAACTGGTAGTCACCACTAATTCACACAGCCAGCTCCAGTATTACTTTGGTCCTCGCAAGCGTAACTAATTAAACTTCTACAATGTATTAATTCACCAAAGGTACTCATAGTACAGGACGGACACAAAATTAATTAAAACCAGCCATATCATAGGCCGAACTCGAACCGGGGACATCCAAGGCAGGCACTCAGTTACATTATTGTGTAAGATCCTCTGTGCACTTACATGTTAGCGACTTGTCTTACCTAAAGTCTTATGAAATAGGTATAGCGGAAATGTGGCACCTCGTAGCGTTAAGAATAAATGAATATTTTGATTTTTTCCCATTGATTAAAGTAACAGGTTGAACAAAGAAATTTGTGCACCGATTCCGGATTTCAAAATCTTGCTATTTCTAATTACTGTGCGCTCTATTACGCATCAGTTGACTCTCTAAACCCTAATTCTAAAATGTATTCATTATAATTTAGGCGTTATTTAAGAACTTATATTATCATAGCTTGAAAAGAAATCATATGTAGGTACAAAAACGTTTTTGAGGTTAATTTTTTTTCGGATCTAAGCGGTCTTTCTTTTTTTTTTAATCTGAGTATTTTAGACCATTTGTGTGTGTTTTAATCATTTCGTTTATTAAAACGCAAAATTATTATAATATATTTTAATGTATTTTAAATATATTAGATACATTAATGTATGTAAATTTGTCATCCTGATTTTAAATAATGCATTCTGATTTCCCTGAACGTCTGACGATTCGTGCTACACAAGCACAGAACTACAAATCTTCCGGCTCTTTCGAAACGGTCATGTTTAAAACAGTTTTTTTCTTTTATTCTTACGTAAATACCTAAAATATTGAGGGAGGGTTCCAGGTTCTAGTGTTAAAAGTACGTGTCTCAAAAACAGAACGTATCAAAACGCATTACCGTGAGGCTTAAAATGCTCGACATCATATGTCGACACTCCCATGCATCCTATTTTAATGAACTAAGTGCCAACTGCAACATAAAACAAGGTTATAATTAGTTCGGTGTAAATTCAATAATATTTGCTTGATTTTGATGTTCACAGGTAGAATTAAGTTTTTTACTTCGTGACCCTGCATTGATTTGGCGAAAAATTACTCACCATATTTCTTGCCCGTATTCAGTGTGCTATTGGTTTAGTTCGCAGAATATTTTTCTAGAGTAAAAGCTCCTTATGTATGGAGATGGACAAAAGAACAAGCTGGCTTTGATAAAGAGAATTCCTCCACGTATGTTTACACCACGGAATATGCTAACTCCAGGTGGCAATCGAAAATCTCAAAATGTCAAAATTATTAAATAAATAAATTTGCGCTTAAGTAATACTACTCTACGGAATGTAAATTCTAGCAATAATTATGACCCTAATAGAAGATAGTCTTAAACAGGACGTTTATAGAGTACATCGCGAACTCTAACACCGCATGGGCAATCGCCTCCCTAAGAATAGGTCTACATTGTAACAAAAAAAAAATCATTCGAAAAGAACAAATGATTAGAGACATTTGGCACAGAAATTACAATTGGTACAAAAAATGTCAGTAATAGAGCCATAACATTAGAAGAACTGCCAAGAATTAAACTTAGTGAAAAGTGTTATGAAGCTTTGACAAAAATGAAAATAATTCATTTCCTTCCGCTTGCAAACATACTGTAACATAGTGCAAATAAACATAACACATTGGACCATTTGAAAAGAGTTAATAAACTTTTCAGCTGAGACATTTAAAGAAACTTGCGAAGAACGTAATAATTGCAGTGCTGGGGACAACTTGTATTTTTGTAACCATCTAATTATCAGACATCATACCGTATACCTATCCAGAGATTTTGCTCCAATCTAAAGAACCAAAGAAATAAGGAAATTAACATGAGAAATTTTGAGGAGACAGAAATTAGCTCCCACCCAGGTGACCGATTCCACTTCATGAGGAAGCCTGCTAATCTCAGAATCCGGTATGTGCAACCGCGTAACCACTGTGGATTCAAGTTTAATTATTAGACCTTGGATTTTAGACAAAAACCTGTTTTGTTCCTAATAGAAATACATTAAAATAATATATATATACACATAAATACATATATACGATTTATGGACATTTATGGCCGATATTCGTATTTTCATAGTGTCTAAAAATGCCTGATTTGTCATTAGGATATATTTTTGCATATATTACATACTTTTTTCCTAGGATAAAAAAAAGCGTTTTTAACTCGGAAAAAAATATTGTCAAAAATTCAAGTGAAGATCTATGTAGTCATTGTCCCTGTTTGTTATTAGTCGCACAGAGGCTGGAGTGAGCAATGTGTTCTTGTAAAGTCCCATTCCCACGACGCGTGGTAGGCAGTACACGCCTTTCATCTTTTACCGATTGGTGGTGGGTCGAGGAGCACCGTCCCTGCTAGCATATGCGGCAAAGAAGAGAGGCGTCCCCTAACACGGGCCGAGGGACGCGCCGTGGGAACGTACCTTAAAGCACCAGTATGCCAAGGGGACCGATCTCGAAATCGTCTTTAATTAGGCAGTGAATTAAGTTTTCCAATTTTTCAAAGGATCGAAACATTATATACTGTGACGTTTGCAGCAAACAGGTGAGTGAAATGTTATAATGGGTTGAACAGTTCTAATAATTGTACTTTAATGGTATTAAATATCAGTATATGTAGCTTTAAGTTTTATTAAGTTTTTAAGAAGTTGGTTGGCACAAGATAGGAAGAGATGGAGGATTGTGTCAACCTATAGCGGAGCTGATTTATACAGTTATACATATATATATTACTGTTCCTATGTGGGGCCACTAGTTCAAAATTTTTAAATTGATATTAATGAAATGCGGTCCATTTATATCAGAATAAAATGTAATTTAAGAAATCTGTAAATTTAGCATTTCGCACTGACGGAACTAGATTCCTAAACAATCTAAATTGACGTTTTCCTATGTTACATTTTAAATTAACGAATATTTACTGACGAAGTTTATAAACACTTTAATAGCCTATTTTGACATTATTAAAACCTGTTTTGCATTGGAACAGAGCCTATTTTACGCACCTGAAAAAAGATTTTTAAAACATAAAAATGCGATGTCTACTAATGATATTGCTCCTGATGTGAAAGAGCAGGAACGAGAAAAAGGGTACATCCGAAAAACAACCTCTCTTAGAGGATAGAAATAGGATACAACTTGAGAAACCGAGCTTGCTGGGTTATGTCATTAGAGGTTGGGATTGACTAGGACAAGGCACGGGAAGGATTCGGCCATGGCATTTTGAAGGTATCATCCCAACATTAGCTTGGTGTGATCTCGGGAAACGATTGAAAACCGAAATCTGGAATGCTGGACTGAGTTTGGAACCAACGTCCTCCCGAATGCAAGACCAGAGCATTATTACTAACTCACCACGCCCACCCTCGCTCCCAGTGTGTTGTTTATGGTGAACGAAATTTGTGGGAAGTAACCAGAAAAGACGCATGGCTAAGGAAAGTCGTGGATATATGACAAAGAGAGGGATGGGAGAGGAGGAGGGGAAGGAAATAGCAGATTCATAGACTTTATGTGAATACTCTCTGTTGGTTTTTAAATAAACAAAACCAAGTTAAAACAAAGAACCGCAAGAAACGTCACAAAATTAAACAGTATGCAACAATCGTTTTCCGTTTACCATTTTGTGGAATTTTCGTTCAAACTTACAGGAGTCGGCTGCGAGAATACGTACGGGTCGGGCGTGTCAAGGTGACATCGGTAGTGCGCAAGTTTAAAGTGAATTGTAATCCGCTAGCGTCGCCGCGTAGTGACCGATACGTTTAATAGAAATAGTGTGGAGAGAGAGGACATGCTGTGTGTATGATAGTTGACAGAGCTAGATGTTTTTATTGGGACTACGACTCACTTTCATCAATCCTATTCACGAATTCAGCAACTTCAGCGAAGAAGATTTAAAAGTGACTGGTGGTTAGCGCTGGCGAATTTATGTTAATTAACTAAATGGGTGAACCGACGTTCATCTGTAGCATGTAGAAGTACCTGACTAGGACTTATTTAACCTTTCGTTAGGCATAGACTACTGGACTGGCGACCTGTTCAATAGAATTTGCAAATGTGTAAAAGCTTGGACAGCTATACTAGTAATAGCAACAGCATATGAAACATTAATTTTAAATCATACCCCACCACGCCCAAAAGTGTGTTACAATCTAAATAAATTATTTTCACAAATGCGTGACCTTTATAAACTTAAATCTGATTGCCTCTGAAGTGGCGAATAAAACTCCAAACAAATGATTAAATACATTAATTTAAAACACGTATGGGTGGCTGGAAAGGGACCAACCGGACAACGAAATATCTAATTTAGTTCTGAATTTCCAACGTAAGTTCAAAAGGAGGAAGGGGCTAGTTGTTCATATATAAATGAGGACAACTCTCAACACTGTAGTACAAAAACAAGATGTAACACAAAAACACTGAACGCGTTTCTATTGACACTGTCTACAGTAATGAGAAAATTTAAACTATAAATTGTGTGATGCAGTAATAAGCTGGAGACTCCCAAACTAAATACGCTTTTGTTTGTGAAAATTACAACATCGAGAAGGAAAGGTCTGAATCACTCCAAAATTGGAGTATGTGTAGAACAGTGGAATCATAATAAGGTATTAAGATTGCATAACGATGTCGTGCACTTAAGTTCAGCAGCGCCTTTTTTGTGTGACCGGACATATTCAGGGTTGGCCTAGAGCCGTCAAACTAAATTGAAACGTGAAAAAAAGTGCCAATACACCTCGTCTAAATCAAAGAGCTCAGTATCAGCAAGTGACTGATTTGGATGGTGGCAGAGTGATTGGTCTCCAGGAAACAGATTTGTCGTACAGGGCACGCTGCTACGACAGCGATGCTTGTGTGTAACCAGTGGATAGAAGTAGTTCTTACACAGCGACAAGCGGGTACTGGATATCAGCGCGGGATGACCGCCATCTTATCCCCATGATAGTAACCGACAGATCAGCTTGGTCCACACTGTTGGCACGACGTTGGAGCATTGCAACGTATTTGGAAATGTTTGCGTCGACCGCGAAACGCCGTCTTCAAACGGCTGGACTGGTGACACATATGACATTGTGTGGGCTTCCATTGACCAGAAACTATCAATGCCTCCGACAAGAATGAGCACATGATTGCATTCTCTGACGTACTGAATGGCAAAATATTGTGCTTTTTAGGAATCCCGCTTTAACTTGTCCTACAGTGACGGCTGCGTACGTGGAAGACGCTACCTTTGTGAACGTAATCGGGCAGACTGCATTTTTTAGCGGAATATCGATAGCAAACAAAGGCCAAGTGTGATGGTTTGGGGTGCCATTGGCTTTCACATGTGATGTCGCCTCCAAATTATTGAGGACAATCAGAGCAGCAACCACTGCATCATGGAGGTTCAAGAGCCCCAAGCACTGCCTCTCCTAAAGGCGTCCATGTCATGTATCAGCAGAACAATATCCGACCACATATATCGAGAAATGTGCAAGACTTATTCGAAGATCGACGGGAACTACTGCTTTCTTGACCTGCACGTTCGCCTGACATGTCGCCCACTGAACATTTTTGGGATATTATCGGTCGCCAGCTTGCTCATTATAGTCTTCCTGCAACATCTGTCGATGCTTTGTGGGTGCAACTACAAACCGCGTAAAAGTGTGTTCTTGAACAGCATATAAAAGTTTCCTTTAATTACGTGCCACGATGTCTAGAGGCCCTGGTTACAACATGTGGCGGACTCACACCCTACTGGATTCTCACGGTCAAAGTACACGTACAGTTTTTTTTTATTAAAATTTAATTTAATTGCCATGCAGCACACGCTCCGGTGGCAATTTCCCCACACACCCAACTTTCCCCTATCCTGCACCCACATATACTTGCCCTCTACAAATTTTAACTTTAAATTCTTTTAACATTATCGGTAAGTTATTCATCATTTCCCTTGGTAACTAATTTCAATCCGTGACACACTTACATAAAAAAGAAAATCTTCCCACATCCTTGTGCCTGAAATCGAGTGCCAGCTTGTGGTCATGGTCATCTTTTCCCTTCCATGCACAGTTCTGTAATTCCAATCATATGTGTACTCTTATGTCCCTTTTTTTTTTTTTAATAAACCTTTCTGGACCGACATGCCTCCTTCTTTGTGTTGCAATATTCACAAACAGTAGTGTACTTGAATGTAGAACAGGTTTATCTTGAAAGAACACCGGTCGCCGTGTTCTTGGTCTTCGGTTAGATATGGATTACCAGAAGGATATTCGTGGGATTCTCTGAGCACAACGGACCACTTAACGCCTTCAGCGTGCACATATGTCCACGGCAGGTGACCATGAGACATTGTTTTATTTAGTTTAGTTGATCATAACCCAGCAATAGTATATTAGGTGGAATTTTACTAGCCAATAAGTAATTGAAAATTTCGTACTAATGGAAGGCAGGTGTAAGATCAACATAATGCAAGTTACAAGACAATCTGTCTTGCTCTCAGATTAGGAGAACGAAAACATTTAATAGCTTGCAATCTAGGAGACGTGGGTAGGGCATGCTGACGCACTTTCATGAATATTCCTGTTTGCCTAGAGCACATTGTTTCCCCTTTTCTTCCATTCTAACGATTCTTGCTATGAAGGTTAACGTCATGTTGCTGTTCTCATAATTTTCAATTACTTCATTGGATACTGTGCTGCAAGGTATTACACACACGATAGATCATCTTCGATGATATCCATTTGCATTTCACCAGCAAGCGCGGATGGATTCTAATTTGAAGTACAGGGTGTCCACAGAGTTTTGTTACCGTTTCAATGAAACATTCTTCGTGAACTACATGAAATACAAAAATCCAGTCGCCTCCTCTTCAAGTGTGTAGATCCTGTTACCCTCAAGATGTCAAGACGATATTCCAGCTCCAACCACACACACTGCAACATAGATAGAGCAACCGTTTGCACAACCGCAAGTATTCGTCTACGAAGTGTGGAAAGATCAGGAATAGGGGTTTCGAAGACTCTATCATTAATGTGATTCCGTAAGAAAAATCTAGGGGGGATTTATCAGGGTAGCGTGGCGGCCAGGTGATCGGTCCACCACGGCTGCTTCATCTCCCACGGAAATCATCAGACCAATGAGCAGGCCATGAGCCGTTTTGCTGGAACATTATGGTTGGCCTGAGCGAGTAGGTTCACATGAATCACATTGCAATAAATTTTCCCTCGTAACTGTATTTTTAGCAGATAATAATTGGCCGATTATTCTATCGTATATGAAACGTTGATCCTGGAGTTAACACGCACTTGTTCGCCCGGGAGTTGCCGCTTTTCGGTTCCCATATCCGCACGTTATGTCGGTTAACCTGTTCAGACACAAAGAAATAGGCTTCATCAAAGCACATCATCCTCTGCAGGTACCCATTATCGTCTTGGATTAAGGCCAGTACGGGAGAACCAAAATCAGCACATGCAAGAGGCCATTGCCTGCAAAGATTAGGTCAGTTGCATTTTATCTGTAATAAATATGTAGAACATGTTGCAAAAAAACACATGATTCTTTCTCATATAATTTACCAGTTATAAGAAAACCACAACTATGTTTCTTTTGACTATCCCTTCACTAAGTAATGATTTCTTGTAAAAAAGGACAACTATTTTTAATGAAGTTAGAAAGGTTGTTCTTTCAATATGAGTCTGATACTATTAGGTTTTCATATTGAAAATTATAAATAAAGTTTTTATGATCTGCAACCATGGAAATATATTTTTCTTAATCTCAGTAACTAAAAGCTGTCTATCTCGTTTAAAATTATAATTATTTTATTTTGAATTATGAATACCTATAATGTGATAGAAAGTGATGTAATTGTAGCTGATTGTTGGTACCAGTCTTCGGTGATTATTTGGATTTCTGAAACAGCTGACGGAAACTTTGTAGTGTTTGAAAATTTCCTCTGTACGGAAATACAACAGTGCTCTGCGAGGGCCCGACGGAGTTTGTTCAAAATATTGTTTACAGGCAAGTAGCGCTCTGGCTTTCTTTTATTTATTTTAGATACTGCTTATTATTCTGGAGGCATTCTCAAATAAATGTGAATTAAAACTTGCTCTTTGAGCTTCACTATTTTTTATAATGTCCCGTGATTGTAAATCTTAGGAAATGAAATACTTTTATCGAATCTGGAACTGATCAAACTGGAAATTTCAATATCTCTGTACTAATCATTGAAGCTCGGGTATTGTGTGAACACCACACTCAATCGTGTAAAAATCTGCACTTTTCTTGATTTTGGCTTCCAGTGACAACGGCTTTTTCACTCATGACACAAATAAAATGCAGAATAAAAGACCAGGAAATGACTTGATTTTTTTTGAGGATCCACTGAAATGCTACAAATGTCAAATGATGATGTTTAAATTATATTACAATCCCCTACCAAGATATGCTGCAGAGACATTGATCAACACGAAGAAACCGAGGATGCGGGTGCCAGTTTTCTTAAAATTTATTACAAAACGTAATGGATAAAAAACGAAAAGAGACAGAGGGAGGAATATATATATATTAGAGGAATTGAGATTGACAAGCTGACAGAAATATCCGGAAGAATATTTCGAGACGCTGGCTGAAATAGAATTTCAAGGCTGGTGGAGGGTTGCAGAATGTGGCAAAACAACTTGGAGAAAGATCATGCCTAAGATGGGGAGATGGTGTTGCAAACGAGATAGAAAACAGCGGTCTCTGCTTTGAGGATACAATAAAAGAAAACTGATGATGAATAGACAAAGACGAAAAGACTTAATAAATAGTTGACTCCAGTAACTACAACGATAGCTGATAGGTATATATATATATAAGTTGACGTTGAAATGAATTATTTTCGTATTTGCAGTGCAAAGTATCTGATATTTGGTGAAACGGAGGGAGTGGGACATGAATGAATGCGACGCTATCCGACTGGTGTTTAGCCGGCGTGACACGCGACTGTGCTGCTACCTTTACGACGACGGACGAGCTCGGCAGGCTTCGCTTTACGAGCACGTCCCTCGTCGGCCTGTGACGAATCGATATGCCGGAGAGAGCAAGATCGTTATCTCACGAGAAAACCGCTGCCAGTAATTACTCTCTGCGGCCGTCCAAACAAGTTTTGTGAGCGCTTTATTACCGTAGTGCTCAATATCACGCCGCCGGCCCGCTCGCTCCAAGCGCCTCCTAATTTTAATCCGCTACTTCTATCGTTACCAAGCAACATTAGGGATTCACTATTCAGTCAGCAAATCTCGATTCGATGGACACATTTTAGAGCAATATTTTTAGATCTAAACTTTCGATTGAAACTCTTTCACAAAACATTGATGTGTAGAGTTATGGAGCTAATCTAGAGCGGTGTTGTGGCTCAGTGGTTAAGGTGTCTGACTGGTGATCAAAAGGCTCCCGCTTTGAATTCTTGCTTCGCCGGGATTTTCATTGGCCCTTAACCTGACCTTCACCTCTGAAACAGCTTGCAGTATAATATGTAGTACGCCAGAACGCTTTCGTGGTTTGAATTCCCCTGTACCCGGTAGGACTATCTGGTTACGTTAAGGCGGTTACAACAGGGGAGGAATGCGCAGCTAGTATAAACCCTGTGACCAGGTCATTACGACCACACGGGATTATTATTGTTATAACCTACTCTGCAAAGCATAATAGCCCCCGGATAGAGGAGAGCTTTCCATTTGTCATATACTTAAATCCAGCCGTAGTACCAGGAGAATTAAAAGAATGTTTGACGTCAGAAGTATCTCATTTCATTAAGCTCGCGTTTCTAAATAAGTGTCAGTGGTTGTAATTTTCAATGAAGTTGGAGTTGAAAACAGAAGATAAAATTCTGAATAGAAAAATGGTTCTGATATCACGTATTCTGGATGCCTGAGACCGAGTGTTACCGTTCTCGCCTCGCATTTGGGAGGATGTCGGTTCGAATCCCCTTCCGGGCATCCATATTTGGGTTTTCCATGGTTTCCCATATCACTCCAGGCAAATGCCAGGATGCTTCCTTCAAAAAGGTCATGGCCTAATTTCTTCCCATTCATTTCCCCCCATCCTTCCCTGTCTCTAAAGGCCTCGCTGTTAAGAGACGTTAAGGAGTTTAAAAAAAAAAAAACACATGGATGCCTGAGACTCACAAATTAACGACTATACTAAAGATTTCCTCTCATTTCAAAGGTAGAAGCTTGTCACGATACCAACAGGCCATCCCTGAAAGCTTTTTTATTCGCTTTCATTCTCTTCTGATACTGTTTTCACATACCAAATCAGTGTTCCCTCTCAAATGTTTTATAGATTACATTTTGCAATTTGCGGTGACGACTATGCGCTCTTTTTGGTTCTGTAAAGGGTTTCACGGTTGTAGGAAATGAATCCGAATGTCTGAAGCGAGTTGTAGTCACCACTTCATGTGTGATTCCTCTGATACTTAAATGAATTTACTGGCGGTAACGCTAAGCTGTCACCGTTAGAAAGGGCGTGACATCACGACAACAATAAATTGACAAGATATTTAATCGTTGGAAATGTTGTTAAATCAATGTAAAGTCTTTTTAGATCAATTTGATCAGTGATGCGTGGATCTCGCAAGAAAAGTGTCAGCCTACTAGAATTGTGCAGGGTCGTCCTGATTTCTCTGCCAAAAGCCAACCTTCAGTGCTCCTCCTTCAACATGGTAGTTAGACTAAGGTACCTGCAAGCACACTCACTGCTAATACTGAATAGACAAAGGTACGTAGCGTGATGACACATCAACGTGCCACTTGTTGGCATACACAGGGCAGCATTTAGGATTTAGGCTCTCTGGTGCCCCTAGGCTATACGGGTGGTTCGGGCCCCCCTGTCGCTGAAATTTTGAAATATTCCAAATTCGGCCCAAAAAATTTATGGGGGAATTAAAAAAAAAAAGCACTACTCCTGGCCCAGGCTGGAGACTCAGGGTTGTGATGCAGGCCCCTAGGCTACAGCCTATGCATACATCACATATATTTTTGTCTTCTTCGCTGCCTTTATTACCCATCTTATCTAGTATCGAGTTTTTTTTTTCTTCGGTTGGGGCATGAATCATGAGACGTGGTGGTGGTGGAGATACTGAGTTCTTGCCCGAAGTCTAACCCGGCCTGCTGGCCAGGCGCACATCTGTAAAAGGAAAGTCTGTGCTGCCATCTGTCGGCGAAACGTGTAACTGTGTGTGTTCTGTATGATAAGTGTATTTTTTCAGTTTAGCTTCAGCTACGAGCGCATGCGGAACTAGTGTACAGCCGAGAGTGAGCTTTTCCTGTTTACGTGTGTGGTTGTTAGTGAAGCGGGACTACTACAGTGTGCGGCATTTGCGCCGAGTGTGTATATTAGTGAAAACCAGACGTAGTGGACATAGCATTAGAATATAAAGTATCTGCTAAATTAACTCGAAGGAAGCGAGTGTACCTCGGATACACATCAATCTATCCGAAACTTTAAAGATCGTGAAGGAGGCAGGATGGCGGAAGCGAGTGGCGGTGCTACTGCCAAAGCAGCAGAGGAGAGGAATGAACCATTCATCTATCAAGCAGAACAAGACATGTCAGAGACAACAAAAAAGAAAATAGAAGAACACAATGAGGACAGTGAAGAAGAAGTTAAATACAATCTTAGAAAGAAAAGAAGAGCTACCGGGAAAAGAGGTATACCTATAAGCAACAAAGAAGATTTCGATACAACAGAAATAGTGCCTAAGTTGAACAAGGATCAAACTATAAAGCAGACAACACCCTCGCAGCAGCTGACATATCACGTCACAGAGACTGCGAGCAGATCAACAAATGACCAAATGAACCTTAACACGATCAAGTCAAGAAGGACAAAAGGTAAATAACACAGCACCACTGAAACGCTGTAGACTGTATAACCGGCACTCACAGGGACCATATCTAGTATCAATCGAACCAGAGATGAACAGCCAACTGCCTCACCCTATACAACTAGGCAAAATACTCTATAACAAGATCAATGGTATTCAGCGGATCAACCAACAGGGAAAAAATCGGATGATGCTGGAATTTACTAAAGCTGAGGCGGCAAACAACTTTGTTGGAAATGATGTCTTCTTACAGTCACTAAGACTAAAGGCTTATATCCCTGCAAGCAGGGTAGAGTGCAAAGGTGTAATCAAGTACGTCCCTACAGACTTGAATGAGGAAGAGCTGATAAGAAACGTTAAAGCTTCCGCTCCCATAGTAGGCGTAAGAAGATTCATGAAAAGTATACATTTGGACGGAAAAATAGAAAGAAAACCATTACAAACGGTTCTACTCACGTTTGAAAGCCAGTTTCTTCCGGAAGAAGTAGAAATCTACTATCTCAGATTCAAGGTTACTCCATACGTGTATCCAGTGACGCAGTGCTTTAAATGCCAAAGATTTGGTCACATCTCCTCCAACTGTAGAGGGAAAGAAAGGTGCACTAAATGCGGAGAGGAGCACAATGCAACCTGCTGTAACAAGGAAGAAGTTAAGTGCGCGAATTGTGGTGGAGACCACAAAGCAAACGACAGAGCATGTCCAATAAGGAAACGAGAAGAGGAGCGAAAGCAGACACAGGCACTTGGCAGTAAAACACCAGCCAGGGCAGGATATGAACACAACCCAAAAGAATTTCCCCCCATACAGTCCAAAACCTTTAGTGCAGCTGCAATGGGAGAAAAGACCAACCAATAT
The DNA here is from genome assembly GCA_031002005.1 of Vandiemenella viatica. Classification (NCBI taxonomy): domain Eukaryota; kingdom Metazoa; phylum Arthropoda; class Insecta; order Orthoptera; family Morabidae; genus Vandiemenella; species Vandiemenella viatica. Next base: position 339,926,057 of record JARYHS010008074.1, on the reverse strand, counting down.
AAGGAGATACATGAAAGAAGATTACCTGCGGTAAGAAGAGAAACAAGTACAGATCAGATGGTGGAGCATGAAAACAAGGAAACGAATGTCGAAAGCATTAGCATCATTGTGAAAATTGTGACCAAAGTCATTATGCAACAATTAAATGGAAACATCCCCAAGGAAGTGATAGAAAAAATTCAGGAAGAATCCACTAAGATGGTCATGCAAGAAATAAAGCAAATGGGAGACAGTGAAAACACAATGGAGATAGGTGATGATGCAGATAATAATGGATAAAAGGGCTAAACTTATAATTCTACAATGGAATGCCAGAAGCCTGATACCCAAATGGAATGAATTACAGAGAGTTATTGAGGAACATGCTCCCCACGCCCTATTGATCACCGAAACTTGGCTATATGATAATATTAACATAAAGCATAAAAACTATAACATCTATAGGAAAGATAGGGGTGACGGATTCGGAGGAGTAGCCATACTAGTCAGAAAAGATGTGAATAGCAACATCAGAGACATAGTAGAGCCGTCTGCTAATTTAGAAGTGCTATCCGTCGACCTGAAACACAAAGATCCGATAGAAAATGTTACTGTTGTTTACAAACCTCCTCAAGTTAACATGAAGGAAGAGGACTGGGAAGCTCTATTTGATCAGATACCACCCAAAAGCTTCGTGGGAGGGGATTTTAATGCGCACCACCCGATGTGGCAGGAAAGACAGCGGGATCAGCAAGGTGAAGAACTGGCGACGGCGATAACCTCGTCCTCACTCACCGTGCTGAACAACAAGCACGGAACGCGACTAGGGACGCCATTCCAAAGGAACTCGTCACCCGACATCTCACTAATTGCGGCATGCCTGAGGACCAGGACTAAATGGGAGATGCTACAGGACTCATTAGGTAGCGATCATCTGATACTGAAAATCACGTTGGATTCCGTGGCGAAAACGAAGTTAAGCACATCAAAGAGGCGCTGGAACTGCAGTAGAGCTAACTGGAACTTATACCAAGAAAGAATCAGTACAAGAATAGAGCACTTAAGCTCAAACACAGACAACCTTCAACAACGATACAATGAATTGGAAGAGATAATAATTAAAACGGCAGAAGAATGCATCCCTGAATATAAAGTAAACGAGGAAAGCAAGATTAATAGAAAACCCTGGTGGACCAGTGAATGCGCTAGAGCAGTAGCGAGACGACGCCTTGCAACCAAAATGTATAGAAAAGACTCGACATTCCAGAATTTTAGGATACTTAGACAAACAACAGCAGAGGCCAGAAACACTATCAGAAAAACCAAAAGAGAAGGATGGAAAACCTTCTGCTCCAGCATCAAATATGGCACTTCGACGCAAGAAATGTGGAAGAAGCTACGATGGTTCAACGGCAAGAGATCTTCCCAAAACATCATCTACACAGACGACAAGCTGGCGGAACAATTTCTAGAATTAACGGCACCTGCATTTGTTCCCGGGAATACGGTATGGAATGCTCAGCAGCACCCTAAAGAAAACTACAACATCTCAAATAACGAATTCTTCAGCATGTCTGAGCTTGAAAGTGCCATTAAAAAGAGGGATACAGCTCCAGGAATGGATAGTATCACTTATTCAATGATAGACAACATGCCACAAAATGCCAAACATAAAATTCTGAACCTATTCAACGAAATGATAAACAGATCTTACGTGCCGGAACAATGGAGAAATGTAGTAATTGTACCAGTGCCGAAACCCAATAGGGACAAGAATGATGCATCGGCATATCGGCCTATATCACTAATCCCGTGCATGGCCAAATTAATGAGCACAATGATAAAGAACAGGATGGAATGGCATGTAGAACACCATCCGAAACCTCGATCACCGCACCATGGGATTTCGGAAGGGGTGCAGCACAATGGATGTCATTAGCACACTAGTTACGGACATCCAATTAAATTTTGTCAGAAATAACTATCTCCTAGCTGCGTTCCTGGACATAAAAGACGCATACAATAACATACAGATCAATATATTACAGGAAGCCATGGAAGATATGAAGCTACATAATAAACTCATATCTTGGTGTTGCAATTACCTGGGTCACAGAGTGAATATAATACACACAGCAGAAGGTAAGAGATTTGAACGACACGTCTACCAGGGAATTCCACAGGGGGACCCAATGAGTCCGACCCTCTTCAATATATACTCGGCTAAGCTGTTCATCGAGCTACCAGGAATGGTGACCTTCCTTCAGTATGCGGACGATTTTGTGATATATGTCTCCCATCCCGACAAAGAAAAGGCAAGAGTAATACTACAAGCCGCAGTTACAGCAATCCTTGAAAAGCTGAGAGAGAAAGGATTAGACATGACAATACAAAAAAGTAAAATATGTATATTTACTCATAGACATTATCATGAAAATGAGCTTAAAATAACTCTAAACGGTATTGGGATGGAGGTGGTGAAGGAAATCAAATTTCTTGGAATTTGGCTAGACTCAAAGCTTACGTGGAGAAAACACATAATGGATCTGAGAGCGTCATCCCTAACGCGGATCAATACAATGAAAGTAGTTGCTTCAATGAACTGGGGAGCGGATCCTCGCCCATTGCGCAATGTGTACTACAGCGTAGTTAGAAGCAGACTGGACTATGGATGCTTTCTGTACGATAATGCTTGCAAAACCCTACAGGCGAAACTTGATTCACTGCAGGCAGCGGTACTGAGGATAATAGGAGGCTTCATTAAGACCACTCCAATAGCGGCAATGGAAGCAGAGACAATAACCCCGCCGCTACATATACGCAGAAAGAAAATAGGGATGAACTTCTGGCTAAGGGTAAGCTCCAAAAAAGAACACCCACTGTTGAGGAAAGTACAGGATATTAGCCCATGAGATTCGAAGCAAACCTCCAGACCCTCACAGAATGCCAAGACTAGTAACATACAGACAGCTAACTAGTAAGTGGAATATCCATACGGCAGAAAACAACGATCTTTACTCGGAAAAACAACCTTGGCAAAAAGTGGATTTAGCTTCACATGTGCACCTGTACATCACATCAGAGCAGCTCGAAAGAAAATACTGGAATCAGGAAGAAACGAAACAAAGGACGATTGAAACAATCAATACAAAGTGGAAAGACTGGTGTCAAATCTTCACGGACGGATCCAAGGCGGGGGAAGAGGCATGTGCAGCAGCATATGTGGAACCTAGAAGCGACGTCGTAGAAGCGTTTAGACTGCCGAACCAATTCTCGACCTTTTCTGCAGAACTGTTCGCTATTCTCAAAGGAATACAATATGTTCAAAATACAGAGAAAAAGAAAGCAGTAATCTGTTCAGACTCGAGAAGCGCCTTGCAGGCAATCTTAGCAATCCCTAAAGGCAATGGAAAAAACTACATAGCCTATCAAGTGGCTAGAGAAATAACGAAGACAATAGCTAAAGGGATAGACCTACAATTACAATGGGTACCAAGCCACTGTGGGTATACAGGGAAATGAAAGAGCCGATAAGGCAGCCAAAGAACAATTAGTTGCAGCACAAAAGGAGGACGTCGCAATACCGTTCACTGACCTCAGACACACTGCGCGGACCATAACACTGAAAGAATGGGAAATGAAATGGCAAACCAACAAGGATTCCAAGGGATTGTGGCATCGGGCCATTTGCAACAGAATCGAAAGAACGCCATGGTACGAGACCAAAGAACTGAGCAGAAGGAAGATTACATTATTCAACAGGTTACGTACAGGACACTCCCTTTTAAAGGATAAGAAGCATATCATGAACATCGTAGAGTCGCCAAATTGTGATACATGTGGTGAACTGGAAGATATATATCACGTCTTACTTAGATGCAAAACTTACAGAGACATGAGAAAGGAGCTGATTGAAAAACAGCTAAAAATTACTGATATAATATCCCTAATGACCAACTTAGCAACTCCTTGTACTAAAGTTGTCAATACCATATGCAAATATGTAGATAACACCAAAATTTGTATATAAGTCAAATAAACATAAACCCTAACAATAACAACCCTATGTTTATGGCGTAATTAGCCTAAGGCTAACAGCCAAGGAAAAAAAAAAAAAAAAAGTGTATTTTTTTGTGGGCTATGAGTATTTTATGAATAGTTTATGAGGTGAAGATTCCAGACCGTCCCAGTAATCGCGTGACTGTGGCAAAACCACCTAAACATCGCAGTCAGGACGGCTGGTAGCCGGGCTCCTGTGGTCGTGCCCGTACCCGTTGTATAGTACCTCCCAGATGCGTATAGAGGCACTGCATCTCATCGCAACATACTGGAGGATTTACAGTATTTATTTTAATAGCACGCCGGAATTTTCGAAGTGATTTAATTTGTCCTCACGATTTTTTGTTTTGTAAACTATATCACCATAGATGTAACCGTTTGTATGAATAATGTGCATTTCACCATTAACAAACACAAAACTGTTTATATTTTACTGAATAATAACACAAATGGAAAAGGGTAAATTCAGCGTACTGGCATATGGTGCTGCTTGTTACATTGTCACAAGGTAGTTTCCTCGTTGTGTGCTGCGTTTCTTTTCTGGGGTATTTACTATCGCTGTGTATCATTGAATGATGTAGCATTACACGTTCCGAGGTTACGATGGCTACGGAGTGTCCCCAGCGGTCTGAGAATCGTACACGCTCTCCGCAAACGTGATTTTACTTTTAGGTTTAAACCTTGTTAACATATAAGTAATTTAAGAGGGGGAACGATTAATATTACGAAGGAGAAGAAATTTCGTAACTTCTTGAAAACTGAAACTCTGTTTGAACCCGCATCCTCAAGAGTACAAAGACTAATCGAAATACGCTCATCAGCCACGCTCGGAATGTGTTTTGTGTTTGCCTATCGCCGGGTTGCTTAGGCGGACAATCTTCTATCGACAATTCATTTTTTTCATTTTAAGCGTCATAGACGTCGAGGTCTTTAGAGGAAGGTTAAGACTGGAAGCAAGGGTACAATGAATCGGACATGGAATTTTGAAGGAACCATCCGCAAGTTCATTGTTGAGTCCCTACTGTGATTTATGCATGAGTTTGGCTGAACTGCAAACTTCTATGAACTTCTGTTTATGTTGCCTAGATACATATATTGTTTGTTATTTAGATTTTCAGTACGACGAAGACTTCAGTAGATAGTCTCGACATCAGACGCAGGTTCAAATTTATTTTTGGAGTGTCTGTGACAAACCGTAATATTTGTTGATATCTCCACACAGGTAACAACAATGTAACTCTTCACCCTCGGATATAAATTCAACCGGTTACCGTTTCCTGTAGCACTATGCTTACTCTAATTACAAAAGCCATTTTGGGTTAAAAGCATTAGGTTCACTTTGTGTCTACAGCTGTCAACGTATTACGGTGGGCGCCTTTGTAGCAAGATCACGTTTACTGATTAATTTCGAATCGGGCGACAGTGGCGCCGCGGCGCGGCCGGCGCACGCAGCGTGCCTCGCAGTGCCCACGGCCACGCTATTCACAGCAGCCTTCCATTCGCCGTCGGCGCTGATCGATGCAGCTGACGTCACGAATATCGTCTCAGTAATATTTACGCCGTTAGCGTAGCCTCAGCGGCTCACAACCATGTCGGCAGCAAGTCGTGTGCAGTAATGTTCATAACGTACCGAACCTGTGCCACACATAACCAAGACGGAGGTTTAATTGAGTTGATAAATATTTATTTAAAAACACTACAATACTTTCTACATACTCACATTCCTGTTCGTGATACGCATACCTTTTCTTATTATGGTACTGAAAAATAGTCTTTATATATTACTAATATAAGTGTCGTACATCAGCACAAGCTCCCTGTCCACACGAAAACACTGTTTAGTTGCGTAAAATATAGATAATTGTAATATAAGTAGTGTCTATATTATGAGCATATCGCATACCATTCTTTATTAGCAACAAAAAGATGGCCAAGACACAAGTGAAAGTAACATTGAAATAGGACTTTAAATCTTACTTATGTATGAAACTAGAAAAACTTACAAAATTTGATACGTCATGTAAATTCTGATGATTTATTAGAGCATATGATACCTTGAAGAGTCGCCATGAAGGATACTCACAGTCCTGCAATTAAATGATGTAAATCTTTACTGCATCTATTAAAACATGTTTCTTTGATTTGTTGGACCTTGATCCATTTTAACGCAGCACACATCGAGTAATCTATCAACAAAGTTTATAAATATATACCTTTCCCAATAAGGTAGCATTTCCAGACGCCCACCCAGGTATACGGCGTAAACATCAGAAGCGAATTAGTGCACTTTCTTTACTCAAGGCCGTTACCATTGTACAATTAGGCTTTAGTTTGTGAGCTTACGACTAAAATCTTGAGAATTTTCTGACATGGTAATGAATGGTTAATGCCAGCCAGCGCGGCCAACTGTGAGCTTTTTGCGTCAGAATATATGAAGCATGTAATACGAGTAGATACATTCGTTGCGAAGTCCGAATACAGAAATGGTTAGACTCTGACAATTAATTAAACACTATATGTAAGACCATCACTCCATATATATTTACTGCTGAACTAAACCAATGTCTTTTGGTACCACTACCTCTCATGTCCTTCCGGTCTATTACTGATTACGAAAATTTCTTCGCTTAATGGAGGTTAAACCAGCAGCCCCAAGTCAGGCGCCGGCCAGCAACGATCTGGACCAAAGGGGACTGAACAACGATGTTCTAGTATCTATGCTATAATATCGTAAGCTCACTCACCTCGATAGCTATTCGCTGGAGAACGGTGATGTCACGCGCCGCCTTCGTTCGCACATTAACAGTGGCCAAATATAAGAAATTCAAGGTTACATGTTCAAGCTGTTAAAAGTAAGAACGTGGGTGGTTTCTTAATTGCGTTTTCTCTGCCTTTCATGTTGGGTGCGCATTCACTATTACTAGGCCATTAAGTTATTTATTTAATTTAAATTTTGCAGGGGTAACTATTAAAGTGAAAGATAGGACAACTTCATATTTTAGCCAGGTTACGTCAACACGTTGTCCTTCTTCTATTCTGGATCCGTGATCATATCCAAAACACCGCCACGAGCTTACAATAATCTACAATAACTCACTGTGTGGGAGACGTAGAAAATGAGCTCATTGTAAACGGAGTTTTACTGGGAGCGCGAAGGCCAGTTGTTCTCAACGAATTAAAACACTGATGAAGCCAAAGTTACTGATTAAAAAAACAATCTCATTTTGAAACCCATTTAAACCTTGAGATTACAATGACATCACGCTGTATATAATTTTACTGTGTAGCACACCATTAAGCTTTTCTAGTGCTAATAACATTAAAATATTGAAATATTATTTTGTACTATCGTTTCACTTTGTTCCATTGTTTCCCACCTCATTTTTGTATGTCTTTCTGTTTGTGAGACTGATTCCTCAGACTATGTAATTATTGGCACATTATTAAAAATTTCTAGCATCCTAATATTCACGAAGCCAATATTCCGCAACTACGTGTAATCCTGTAACCGTGTTTTATACATATGGTTACGGCTCTTGAACATTCGCAGTTTACAGATATCTTCAGCTAGGTATATGCCTAATTTGCCTAGGATACTTCTCCGGGACTTGTTAATTTTCATGGTAAATATCAGAATGACCAGGAACCTTCCATTTAAAAGAAATGACATCACCTTTTTCAAGTATTTTTAGTATTATGCGTGAAATAAATACAGCGTCACCCACACAAGAACTACTTAAGACTTTTATTTATTAGCAATAATGAAGTTAGGGAGTTTTTAGGGACAAAAATTAGTTTTTAAGGTCACCGGTAATTTCTAAATTATCTGATTTGGTTTTTTCTTGATTTTGGTCATTTTGTGTTTTTTTTAAGGTGATTTAATCAAAAACTTCAATCTCTTAGCGAGATATGAAACGATTTTTTAGTTTCAAAGGCAATGACGGCGTTCCCAGAACTGGATAAAACACAAATGTTAGATGTATTTGACTATAAGTGTCCGCTCAGCAAAATTTGAAGAATTTCTGTTTAGTTTTAAAGGAATTAGTTTGAAGGGAATTAGAAGTAATGTAAATAAATATTCTTGCTGCCTATTTTGAAGGGTCAAAGGTTGTTACCGCCAGAAATACGAACTTGACGTTTTTAGTGACTCTAAGGGTTCACTCTTAAAAAGTTCAACAATTTCTATTTAATTTCAACCCAGCCTTTTGTGAGTTTTAATCTTATGAATTAAGTGTAGAGAGATGGCAGTTGATTATTTATTAATTTCTACATTTTTTCATGGCAATGAATATTGCTTTCATGTAAGTATAGTCTGTAAATGATGTGTAATGTGATTACAAGTAGTATAATGTGCGACATATTTCTTGAACGTCTGCCTGCACCCTTTATTGTCTTCTCGATGTTTCTCCAGCGATTATTTAAACTCACGGAGATGGCGAACTGCGGATGGGTTTAGTAATTGTTTCTGAAAGGTTGCAGGATTCGTTTTAAGAATAGCTCAACAGTTTTTATTCGCTGAAATTTTGTAATGTGTTTTAGTATCCCTGGACGAAGTTGATGGTTATCCGTGTTTTGTTATGAGGATTTCGCTGAAATAAAAAACAGCTAGATGAACAGTGTGTCATTGGTCTCGTTATTTCATTGAACTATTTAATCATCTCATAAGTTGTGTTAATCATTCTCCTTTGGTGAACGGTAAAATTACCTAGCGATCGAACTACAGTAACCTGTTAATTGTAGAATAAATTAATTAAGTTGCAATCAGTATTATTTGATAGGACCATTCAGCGAGTTGCTTATGAAGGGACCTAGAAGTTGGAGTGAAACAATCTCCCAATACAGTAAATGTCAGTACTGTGAAATATAAAATATTGCTCGAAGAAACGGCAACATTATTTCCAAAACGTAAGAGAATGTGTCTGTGTAATGTTGTTTTGGGCCAACTATATATTTATGTATAGATGAAATCTTATCTCTGTTACCAACTCATAAAATGAAAACAGCATGATGATTCACTTTCAGAAAACGGTATTACGTACAAAACAACTAATCGTCAAGAAATGATGTATCTATATTCGGAAAATACTTCTTTCCTCTCAGGTCAGTGATATAATTTAATTTAAATTGCAATGGAGCACACGCTACGGTTGCAATTTCCCAAAATACCCATATTTCCCTTTTCCTGCACCCACCTACATTTGCCCTGTGAAAATTTTAACTTTAAATTCTTTCAACGTTTTTTGGTAAATTATTCATCATTTCCCTTGGTACTTATTCCAATCCCTGACACCCTTACCCAAAAAAGGGAATCTTGCCACGCCCTTGTGCCTGAAATCCAGTGCCAGCTTGTGGTCCTGGTCATCTTTTCCCTTCCATGCACTACTTTTCATACCTACACCAAAATCTTCCCATGCCTCATCGCCGGTATACGCCTTGTACACTCCCATGACCTTCTTCACCCTCCTCCTGTCTTGCAACGAATCCCATTCCAGCTCTTTTATCATATTTGTTACTGATTGCATTCTGCGATAATTTCCAGAAACAAATCTAGCAGTCCTTCTTTGCACCCTCTCCAATTCCTGTATATGATAAAATGTGGGTCCCATACTACACTACCATATTCAACCAATGGTCTGACCAAAGTTTTGTAACTGTACTACATTCGCTCAAATTCACAAGGGTAAGTAATTGTCAAATATCAACGAATGTCGTGACGCGGGAAGAGACACTTGCATATTTACCTCACTGTTAATCTTTATTCCGTAGCGCACAAGTCTAACCCCAGTTCGCAGTGAGCTTAATGCTTCAAAGGATTATCGCCAGCGGGCTGGAAGGGGTTGCGTAAGGTCCGGGCACGCCGCTATGCTACATTAAACCCCTCTCTCCGAGCACAATTTTTTAATAATTCTTTGCCATCTACTGGAGGGATTTTAAAGGCGGTGAGCTGACTTGGAAACTAGCGAAGTAGCCTACTCGTCTTTCCCGGCAAATCCCGTCTTACTTGAAGCAATTAAGTACAGCTCTCCAGTTTGCAAACACCCCTCGCTGGGATACAGCATTGCTGCAGCCCTGCCGGCACGGCTCTGCGCGGCAGTGGTGATGAAGGATTAAAGCGAACGAGAGCGGAAAACGCGATTCCCGTCGAGACGCCCACGTTTGATCGCCACCAGCTTCCACTGCGGTACCATCTGATCCCAGAACTCTGTTCGATTCAACCCACGCGCCAATAAGCCTAACATTTTTTTCACTGCCCGTTTCTACTTTCATTCTTTATTACTGTCAGACACATGTTTTAATCTCTACGTATTTGGAGTAATCACCCATTTCTTAAGACCTTGTTTTAATCTCCATTTATGTATACTATGTAATAAAAACCGATAAAAGTTGTATCTATCTATAACTTTTACTCATAAAGATGTAATATAACATACAATACTGATGATTGAGATGTTAAAATAATGTAATTTGATCATTTTGTCTGTGAGTCCGAGCATCACAAAAAAAAATTTAAAAAAATTCATGGACTGATTTTAAAGAAATTAACTGCATACTGATTATTATTTTTTAATCTCACATAAAACGTTTTAATCTAGCGTCGATATTGGATTTACAAAAACGTTTCGTAATTATTTAAGGTAATTCTGGGTAAGTTTTAAATGTTTTGTTCGATTAGTATTGTTTCCGTGATTGTTGGAGCTCAAAAAAGGTCTGTTGGTGCCTTTAGAACATCAATATCCCGCGCGTGTAGCGCGTGTCTGCGCCTCCAAATCCCAAAAATTTCAGATCTCATTGCTCTCGCGTATGTTCGTGCGACTCAAGTGCTTACAGCAGACAAAGCCACATTATGTACCCTGTGTTTTTACTGGAACGATCTGTTCGCGCGTATACAGGCGTACTGGCACGAGGATTTTTCACGCGAATACGCATCCATCACACAGCCAGCTATAGTTACAGTTGAAAATTTTTCCACTCCACTATGCTTTAAATCAAGGGCTAGTTTGTGGTCTTAGTCGTACCCTCAACAAACTTCTTCTACCCCGAATAAAAAGCAACGACTATTGCAAATGTATGACAGACTACACACCCACTACCCACTTCACTCGCATTCTGCTTCACAAAGAGTCTTAACCCAGACCATCTATTATATTGGTTACTGTATGTCATCGATAGTTATTTTAGCAGCCAAATGCAAATTAATACACAAACACTCTTTAAAAATCATGAATTTTGCACCGAATTCTTTTGTAATTTATTTTCATTTCATGTTAATATATCGAACTAAGCATCTCTTGATTATGACTATTATAACAATATGACATCCGGAATGACACAAGTTCTCACAGCAAATCAACAGCAGAATCATTCGGTAGACTAATGAACAGCAATTGCTACAATATACCATCCTGCGCTAAACATGTTGTTAATGCCACCTTTTCTTATTCCATATTTCTTTCGTGGACTCTTTGATTCTAACCACTTAAGAATTCCTCAAGCTAGTATCTAGCATTGTGATACAGTCAAATGGTTAAGTGATTATTGCTGTACATCTTTGAAATTGTAAGGATGCAACGGCAGGAGCACTCTGGTAGCTCAATGATTAAGGCACTTTCTTTCACAACTTTGTGGTCCAATCCCGATAAGTCAAAGGATTTTTAAGAGTTTGATCATATGAGCCACGGCAGGTCGTCACGTGTTTCGGATTTCAAGTTAAATCGTAGGTTCGAGAGGAAGGGAACTAGCCGTCCTACCTCTAACTCAATGCTTTGTATGCCTCCTTCAGGAGGATCCACCAACCTTCGGGTTGTGCAATATGTTAGATTTTAAGCATCAGCGCAAAAAAAAATCTCTGACGTAGAAACTCTCAGATTACATCATTTATTTGAATGCATTCATTAATTCAACACGAGCAGACGACCAGGTGACAATCGTGAGCATAGGCTCATTTTATAGCAGTCACGAGATTCCATGAAAATAAAGTAATAAGACCTCTCCATAAAACCAGCAATCTACACATTTGAAATATGAACAGCAATAGTGCAGATTCAACGGCCATGGGTTTGCCCCTCATCGCCCGACCATAAAGCACATGGCGGAAGGAGTTCTGTGTAGTAAACGCTTATCGTGTTGACATTAGCCCACAGAGAGCGCGTTTTGCTGTTTCTGTCACACAAATGTGTTTGGCAGCGGGCGCGCGGCTCTGTATTTGCCGGCGGGCCGCAGATTGATAGCGGCCGTCCTCGTTTACACGGCCTCTGAGAGGGGGGCGCCGCCCGCCGCCACCTCATCACTCACACAGACAGCCGGCAGCCTGCCTACCTGCCCACACAGGGGACACCGCGGGCAGCGCCCTCCAGCCAGCAGCGACAGCAAACGCACAACCTTGTTTGAAAGATTTGAAGGTCAAACTTCACGTTTTCATCAAACAATAGTGCAAAGATCAAACAAGTTTGTCAAACTTGCCCGAAGTTTCCTTATCGAGACGTGTCGCATGCCGCAATAAGCAATAAAGCATTTTTGGCTTTGACTCAAACACAATATATTAAGAACAAAAAGCGTAGACGTTGGTCTAGATTTAGAGAATGGTTAAAATTAAGAGAAAAACATACCCACGAAAAATTATTACGAGAAATATTACGTACAGGACCAGATGATTACCCTGACTTCCTGCGCGTGCACCATACAAATTTTGAAGACTTACTATCAGTACTACGTCCTTGCATTGAAAACTATAGACACCGTTACACCCAAATCTATACCAGCTACTCAAAGATGAGCAATGACGTTGAGGAACTTAGCTAGTGAGTCTGAATTTTAAGATTTAAAATTGCAAGCATGCCTCGTACACTGAGTGAAATTTTCATTCAAACCTACGACAAACACAGAGTAAAACAAAATTTCCATCAAACACGTCAAACATGCTGATTGTTTGCCAAACGCGTAAAATAATGCCACAGACGATCAAATAATTCGACAAGTACTCAAAATTTTCAAAAAAAAAAAAATTGATCGTCTCCTGGCCGCTTAGTTCAGTATTACCCGAAACATTATGCTGACTTCCGGTTGTGTTCTGTTTATGATTTTTGTATGTTATGTCGTTGAATAAAGGAGGAAGGAACAGCTCTTTATAACCCACATTGTGCCAATTTCGACAAACGGATCGGAATCATGGGTGTGAACGAGATGGACAAAAGGAGATTACATGCTATAGAAAAGTAAGGTGAGAAGAGTAGAGTAGGAATAATAAGAAGAGACAGAATGTGTATGGAAAAATCACAGAGATGGTAAAGGAGGAATCGTTACAAATATAGACACCTATGTTACAATTATATGTTCATGTTAAGAGAATTGGAGAGGAGAAAATGCGACGGAAGATACTGGACATTAGCCGAAAGGGTAGAGGTCCAGAGTAAGATCGAGGTATAGATGGGTGAAAGACGTTAAAAAAATGAGTTGAAGAAAGAGAAGGAAATTGGGTGACCGTAGAAGAATAGAGATTGTGCTTAGACAGGAAGCATCGGATAGGCTTTTGTTCCAAGCTGACCCTGCCAGTGGTTGAAAAATGCTGCATGTTGTATACTTCTCTGTTGGTTACTAAGGATCGCAAACAATAAAAAAAGTGATGGTTGACGTTTTCCACCAAACTACGTGAGCTCTATTTTATTTCGTCAGTTCTGGGACTATCCTACCGTTCGTGTAGGCAACTGCATAGCAAAAATAACTATAACAAGTAACAAGGATTGTCAGTAAGCTAATATTAAAACTTAATGCCTTTCCTGTAATGGCTCCCTGACAAACACTAGTGTTAAGCCGGCTCCGGCAACGTAGAGAGTAGTGAGGTGGTCTCGCTTTACTGTGGTGACTGCTTAGAATCAGTCTTCTGGCACTAGAGGCTTTATCTTTTTTTTAAATGAGGGTTTTACTTCTCGTTGACGACGAAGTTTCGTACCCCGGAGAGAACTGTGGGCAAGAAACGGTAAGGAAAGACACCGTGTGCTTTATGAAGGCCTCATACAGGCTTTAGACTAAAGTTATTTAGGGAATCCTGAGTTCTTGGTTCTGAAACTAGTTTGGCTCCTTGGCCAGAAAGGAAAAAAAGGAACATTATCATTTCGCCATGTCCGTCAGTCCAATCATGTGTTATTACTTCGAATTGCCGCCTACCTTCCCTTCACTGGTTGTGATTAAATAACACAGGAAGATTACTTAACACACAAATAACCATTATAGATCTTCCATAGCAGTGTAAGAAACAATTTTTACTCCTACTCTACCGACTATGAAATCGTTAGAGTTATTCAGATATACATTGAATGTTGTTAGGATTTTAATTTAGTTCTGTATTTTTCGGGATATGAACACCAAAAGTAGGTAAAAATGTGTATCCCTCTCCCAGTCTAACTTTCCAGTCATATGACTGAAAACTCTCAAAAACTTCTAAATGATCGAACATAATAAAGATTATCAACTAAAATTATTTAGGATAGAATTTCAGATTATTTTATTACCAGAAAAAGCTTCATAATTCCGTCACCTCTTTACTGTTTGCGATAAAATTTCCCATGAATGTGTATAAAATTAACCACAAAGCATATCTGTAAAGAAAATAACCTTGTTGGGAACCTCTACGTTAACATTCCAAAAGTTAAAAAGGCATCAATGACGATAGAAAATTACACCAATTTTATTTATTATTTCAACATGCAGCCTCGGAAAAAATATCAAATAATAACAAGTAATAATAAATGTATGATGATTAACGTTTTCTCTGGGAGAGCTAAATGGATGTACAAATTTATTTTTTAAAAATAAAAAAATACTGGGAACATTGCCTCAGCCATCATAATGGGAAACTAACTTTTTTTTCGTACTAATACATTTTTTCTTGCGTTTAACGTGAGGTGATCTCTCTGGTTATGATCTCTAATCCTTAGGCCCTAAAATGATGAAATAAAAGAATTTTGATTTCATACTTTTTTCTTTGTATACCCATCAGTATTCATTCAGGAAATAATTGCATGATTTTTACAACCCGTTCTTTACAGAATCCTTAATGTTTAGTTTCCATAGAAGTTTTAAATTCTGGCTAATTATACTAAATGTGGCTGAAGTATCTGCCCTGAAAATAAAAATAAAAAAATAGATGTTTTTCTCAAAAATCCTATTTCCCCATGCTAAGGGTTATTCTCACTATCTATCTATTACCCAACGCAACGAATAGAAAATTATTTGAATCCATATAGGTGTAATGAAAGTGGCTTCGTAACTTATTGTTTTGGATCACTGCTGGTATCTGAATTTTCATGCCAAAGAAAAATATCTTAAACAGGGGATCATTAAATTGAATAATATAAAAAATGCTAATCTACCGTAATTTCGACACTATTCCCAATTTTCCGGTGACTTTACGTTTGCTACTAACTTCTGCATGATAAATGAAATTGATGTGACGCCGCTTGTACATATTTTCGTTACTTTTCTCAGTAATTTTCTGTCGAATGTAAGATACATCTACAAAAATGACACTCATGATATACCGTTCCGTTATGTTAAGTAAATCACCTGTGGAAGAAGACACTAATGTATAAAATCTCTTCAACGGATATTACAAACCATTCATCTGAAATTATTACACAGACATCCAAATTCGATTAAGAATCACTTTCCCAGTGATAGAAATTTTCTAAGTTTAGTTTTGGAAATAAATATTTGTAACCATTAGTTCACTGATTATTAATATATTTTACGAATTACGATCCCAGTGTTCGGTATCAGTGTAGTTGTACTTGAAAGTACAAGTTTATAATGGCTACCAGCGTTATTACTACAAATTCCAACATTAAGTTCATTGCCACGTTAGATGGTTAGCCCTCTCTCCATTTTCTCTCATTCAAATAATTATCCAGATTGCCTGACATTAGATCAGATTCATGTCACTTAACTCTGCACTAACGGTAGGAAGGAGGGTGTTGACTAGGAAGAGGCGTTGAACCGTCAGGTTCATCTATAAAACATCTAAAAAAAACTTTTACTGCCACTCATGGTACTTAACTTGTGACGGGTGCCGGTTTTTAATCAAAAAGCTTTCGTCCATATTATTTTTAAAAACACCGAAAAAAAGTTCTCAGGGTGATCCGTAGTAGTACCACCAGATACTAACTTATGCCTGTAGCATGGCCGATAACCCGATGTGGTGACGTTTTCTATAATATCTCGGTGACTATTAATACAATAAACAGTTCGAGACTATGCATCATACGCGCAACGCTTATAGCCACAGATATACTGCATAATAATAATTCCGTTTGGTCGTAATGACCTGGTAACAAGGTTTCTATTGGCTGCGCATTCCGCCCCTGTCTTCGCCACCTTACCTAACCTGGTAGTGGTACCCCGTACAGGGTACCTACAGTTGAACGTGGAATCCAAACAACGGAAGCGTTCTGGCGTACTTTACTTTACACTGCAAGCTGTGCCAGAGGGGAAAATCGGGTTACGACTCTATGAAAATCCCCGCCGACACAGGGATTCGAACCGGGGAGCTTTCGTTCCCCAGCCAGGTACCTTAACCAATAAGCCACCAGGCCGCTACAGATATACCGTTAACATCGGCATGTCGGTGACGCGAACTCATAAGATTTCACCCATCAAAAATCGTCCATCGCGCCTAAAGAAGTTTTCACTTCAAAAACTAAAAATCTAATTTAGTCCACATCCCGAACGTTGGTCGAATCTTCTCGAAAGACATGTACCAAGCTATTGTGTCTGAGACAGAAAGGTCAATTCCTTTCTGAAATCAGAAACATGGAACGACCCGGCGTAGTTCATATACTCAAAAACATCTCCTAAAAATTCTTGCTCACAACGGAATTTGAACCCACGACCGGAGAGATAAGCTTTCGGAAGTAGGCGCCTTAACCGGTGAGCTACCTGACCGCCTTGTTTTGAAATAAACGTGTGCTAAGTATTATCAAAATCAGATTAAAAACTGTGAATTTGTATGGACAACGTTGACGGAAATTAAGGTGAGGAAGAAAGGAGGATAGGGTTTAGGATTTTTTGTAAATCAAATGTAAACAGTATTTTTCTCTTTGTTTTACAGCATACGTCAAAATCGGATAAAAAGTGTGTGTTCCAAACAATGTTCAACGTGAATATCATACGCACAACACGTCATAGCATGTCGGTGACGCGAATTCATAAATTTAACCCCAGCTTACAGCCCGCCTAAAGAAGTTTTCATTACAAAAAACTGCTTGAGCTTAATCGTTTGTTGTTATTGATTTGATAATATGAATAAATATACCCTCAACGTATAACTAAATACATCAGGAGACCATAAAATTGGTGTTTCTTTTAACAGAAGAAGAAATACTACACACAACCGGCACACAGTGGTCTGAAATCCCGAAAAGCTGGCCAAAAGTAAAAAAAAAAGTTACTATTTAGGAACTTTGACTTTACTAGTTCCATAGAGCGGTATTTCTTTGATTTAAATCACGTGTCGGTTTCGCTTTGTGACTCATGCAGAAGTGCATAGACTCGTTTGAACGTGCCGACGTGACGTGGCGAGAACATCTGGCAAGTTGTAGCTCATACCGAAAATAAGCGATTAGTTGGAAACTAACCGGCGAAAATTGACAATTCTTTTAAATATAATAAGTGATTATGTACAGAACGACGTGGTGTTGCTAACATTTGAATTCGCAAAATGGATTCACCCCCACAATGTAAGAAAAATAATAATCTACATTAAACAAATTATTTAACTTTAAAGTTGAAAAAAGTTTGTGTGTTCTGTCGTGTTCGGTCGAATCTCTTATGACACCTTATGGCCTATGTTGTATTTGATATTTATTTTAAAAAATTGGCTGCTACTAGCTGCTATTATGTTAATAATATAATTTTTTGTGTTAACATGCATAACGACAAAATTGTTGATCAGGTAAATAATTTAAGGTTTGAATACGGCCTTGACTTTTCGTCGTATTTCGGTAATACTTTCAGGTTCCAGTGTATTTGAGGACTGATTTATCAGAATGAAATTTAACAGAATCATTAATAAATCCATTAAAAAATTAAAAGATTATAATAAATTACAGTATTTTTTAAATTCATTTTTAATGGATTTTAAATATTTCAGAATGTAAGTACATCTACTACATGTATAGAGATTTCTAGAAAAGAAATTATTTTACTACTAAAAGGAAACTAAACAATGATGTTGCAGACATTGTTGCAACAATTGAAATGCATATATCTGATGAAACAAAAGTAACTATTAGGAACTTTCACTTTACTAGTGCCATAGAGCGGTATTTCTTTGATCTAAATCACGTGTCGGTTTCGCTTTGTGACTCATGCAGAAGGGCATAGACTCGTTAGAAAGTGCGCAAGAATCGTGCAATAAATATATAAAAAGGTTTCGGGAAGATTTCTCGCGAAAATGCAGCCGCCAAAAAACGATGGAGGATGTATTTTTGCGACTTTTGGTTTCCTCAGACCCCTTTATTACGAGCCTCAGGAAATTGCCACAAAAAAAGTTGAGATCGCTGTCAATAAAGGCATTAGAGCTACTCAATCCGCCAGATATCGCAACACATTGCTCTGATGTAACTGATTCTGTGACGGATAAATTAACGACAGATTGTTGTGATTCCGATAGCGAATAAAATGTACCTTGTTTCTTACTAAGCAATCGAATTTTTGTACAAATAAAAAATGTTTTCTAAGTAAAATTGCATAAAACTATTTTTCTTTTTTCTTCAACAATACAATTTTAGACATTTTTAATAAAATATTATCAATAAGCAATTTTGTTTTTTATTTTTAAAAAGAAATATAGATTTACGTCCTCATATTCCCGTTTCATAATATTTTTTTTTTGAAAAAGATACTATTTTTCTGTTTGTAAAAATGTCCACCACAATGGCTTTGCCATTTTTATATTATAAGAGCTAATTTTAATCAGTATTAACAAAAGTCGTGATATATTCAATATCGCATGACATATTGTTTTAATTTTTTCATTATCACCGATTTCATATACTTATAGGATATTTTATGCATTCAACATAATTTTTTGTACTAGCATCCGCCATTTTGAAGCCGCCATTTTGTTTTTTCAACAATGTCCAGATTTTTTATAACAGATATTAAATCACCCAATATTTATACTATTTTTTTTAGATAATCTGCCATTTTAAATATTTTCTGCCATTTTGGAACCGACATTTTGTTTATTTGTATTCATTTTTTTATAATTGACGTAGATATTCGTTATCAGCGAGCTAGACAGATCATGTACACAAATTTTCATGAAGATTGAACAAGTATTTCTATTTTGCCAGCTTTTCGGGATTTCAGACCACTGTGCGGCATGAAGAAAGGTCGGGACGTACAGTGCACCAGCACGGCGTCCCCTATGCCTGCACTGGCACCCTGACATTTGCAAATTTCTCGGCGGGCAAGTACCCCACTCCGCGCACAATCGAATGAAATGTCATCGCCGAAATGCCTAGTCAGTTCACATCGAGAAATGCCACTGCATACCGATCCACATAGTACCTTTTCCTCCCTGCCGCGCCACAGCGTGAGCCGTGATCAAGGAGATTGGAGCCAGCGACCGCCCCTCCCCGCTCGATCGCAATCGGTTCTTTTAATCAGCGGCAGGAGAAGGCGGCGTGGCTGCCGCCACTATCGGCGATGCGTCCGGCCGCGTTCCGCATCAGCCGCCGACAGTTGCCGCCAGCAGTCACGTGGCGCAGGCGGCCTAACCGGCAGGGGCTGTGGGCCGCCACTTCGACAGGTTCTAGTAAAGTGTCGGGTTTGTTATCAAATCAAAAAGTGAAAGTTAGAGCTCGTATTTCAATAAAAATGTCAGTTGAACTTCATTAAATGCAGTGTTGGTCGTTATTATGTTTTTATCTTATGTTATTCAACTTTCGCTGACTCATATAATTACATACTATGTTTCGTCAAGCTTTAAACATGCTCCTCATTAATACAAATCATTAAGACATTTCACATACATCTGACTCTTTTCAGAAATCTGACAACAAGATGTGCTCGACATCCAAATTACTGTCGTTGTAAGAGTATATTATTCAAATGTCAAGGTTGCTGATTTCGTTCCCACATAATTTTGTATTTTCAGACAGGTAAAAAACATTAAATCACCTGAAGATATTTATAATTAAATACAGACGTGTACTGTCATTGTTATCTGATTCTCTGCCAGGTTACGTCTATTTCATGGTAATGAGTTACAAAATTTACTTTATATCATACACTTAAGCTAAATCATCAATGTCGACATTGATGATTTAGGAGATCCTGTTTTGAGGACAGAATTTAATAAAACTTTGAATGACTACAAAGCAAATAAGGCAGTTGGAATTGATGAGATCCTTGCAGAACTTCTTAAATCTCTAGGAGAAGAAGGAATCGAATGTTTACTCAAGCTGATATCAAAAAGTTATAAAACACGAGAAATTCCAACTGATTTTAATCAAAATATCATCTTCACACTTCCGAAGAAAGCATAGGCCGACAAATATGAGAATTATCGCACCATTAGTCTAACATCACATGCTTCAAAATTACTGACCGGAATAATATACAGAAGGATGGAAAGGGTAGTAGAAGAGATAGTAGGTGAATATCAGTTTGGGTTTAGGAAAAATCGTGGTACGAAAGAAGCAATTCTGGCTTTATGATTAATACTTGTCGGGCGGATCAAGAAAAACAAATATACTTTTTTAACGTTTGTTTATTTAGAAAAAGCTTTTGATAATGTTAGGTTGGACAAGATGTTCAAAATTTTAAAGAAGTCGGGTCTTAAATATCGAGAAAGAAGAATACTTTATAAATTATATAAGAATCAAACAACTATAATAAAATTTGAGAACCATGAGAGACATGCATCAGTTAAAATGGTGTGAGACAAGGTTGTAGTCTATCCCCGTTAATATTCAACTTGAATGTAGAAGAAGCAAAAAAGGAAATAAAAGAAAAAATTTCATGTGGCATAAGTGTTCAGGGAGAAAAAAATCAGTATGCTACGATTTGCTGATGACATTGTCTTGTTAGCAGAACGGGCTGAGGATATTGAGAAGTTACTGAATAGCATGCACAAAATACTGAAGGAAGATTTTGGACTGAATATAAATCAAAACAAGGCAAAAGTGATGAAATGTAGCAGAAATGATACCATTAGTAGTAGATTAAATATAAAAATGGGATCGTATGCAATAGGAGAAGTAAGTGAATTCTGCTACTTGGGAAACAAAATTACAACCGATGGTTGTAGCAAGAATGATGTTAAAAGCAGGATAGCACTAGGGGAGCGTTCACAAACCACGTAGCTCCATTTTGGCCTCCTGTGTACCCCCTCCCCTCCCACGTAGCCCTACGTGGCTATTGGCTCTATCCCCCCAAGCACGTAGCTGTTTTCCCTTTTGACACCAGAAGACATTTTGTACTTTTTCTCTTGTCGGACTATCGTAAATTACATACCGTGGCCACCTCCCCCTCCCTCAACGTAGCCCAGCGTAGCCTTCCAGCCAACCCCCCCCCCTCCCCCTCGACCGAGCCACGTAGTTTGTGCACGCTCCCAAGCAAAAAGAGCCTTCATGAAAAAGAGAAATCTTTTAGTTTCAAAACATTGATCTAGGAATTAGAAAGAATTTTTTAAAACTCTATGTGTGGAGCACAGCACTTTATGATAGCGAAACATGGACTTTAGGAATACCAGAAAGAAAGAAAATTGAAGCATTTGAAATGTGGTGCTGAAAATTAAGTGGCCAAACAAAGTACGAAATGAACGAGTTTTGGAAATTATGGGTGAGGAAAGAAGTTTGTATAACAAGCTTACAAAAAGAATAGACAGGCTGGTAGGTCATATTTTGAGACATGCTGTATTGGTTAATTTGTTAGTGAAGGAAACATTCGAAGTTAAGAACTGTAGAGGAAGACAGAGATTAGGATATATGAAGCAAATAATTAGATAATTGAGGACGTGGGTTGTGAGGGATATGTAGACATGAAGGGGTTAGCACAAGTTAGGAAGGGATGGAGTGTTTACCAGTTGAAAGGCAGCAAAAAAAAAACCAAAAAAAAAGTGCAAAGATCTAACTACTAGTTTCATATATCTCTGAGAATCATTTTGTTTAGTAATGAATTTCATCTGAAATTATAGGATATACCTGAATGACGTCCTATTAACTTAAGTGACGAAATTGTTACTTCTGCTATTCCATTAATTAATTGTAGTGAACGTTGAGTAGCTCTTAATTTTTTATTCATATTAGTTTCAGAATTTTCTCTGGCACTCATTGTTACTAGTTGTATAAATATTTCTTTGAATCATAATCTATAGCTGAATTGGCGCAGAACATACAACGAGTTTATAAGATCTCCTTTCCTTGCCAGTTAGCTATCAATTTCTACCGAGGCATTACACCTCGTCGACGGCTAAGGTCATTAGAGGCGGGATGGGACTGGAGACAAGGAACCGGAAGTAATTCGGCCATGGCCTTTTTGAAGAAAGCATCCCGGCATTCTCCTGGAGTGATTTGGGGAAACCATGGAAAACCTAAATTTGGATGCTCAGATGGGGATTCGAACCCACGTCCTCCTGTTTGCGAGGCCAGAACGTCAACCGTTTACCCACCACGCTCGGTGATGAAATATAATGTAGCATAAACAATAGAAATTATAGCAGATTAAATATAAAAATAGGATCTTATGCGATAGAGGAAGGATGTGAATATTGCTACTTAGAAAGTAAAATTACAACTGATTCCCGAAGCAGGAATGATGTTAAAAGAGGAACAGTTTATATCAAAAAGAGCCTTCATGAAAAGAGAAATGTTTTAGTTTCAAATATTAATCTAGGACTCAGAAAGAACTTTTTAAAACTCTACGCCTGGAGCACTGCGTTTTATGGTAGCAAAGAATTGATTTTAGGAATACCGGAGAGAGAAAAAATAGAAGCATTTGAAATGTGCCGCTATAGAAGGATATTGAAAATCAAGTGGACAGATAATGTACGAAATTAACGTGTTTCGCAGATGGTGGGCGAGGAAAGAAGTTTGTAGAAGAGTCTAATAGAAAGAAGAGATCTGATGGTGGGTCACATTCTGAGACAAGCTGTAATGGTTAGTTTGTTAGAGAGGGGACTAGTCGAAGGTAAGAACTTTAGAGGAAGACAGAGAATAGAATGTATGAAACATATAATTGAGGACATAGGTTATAAGGGGTGTAATGAGAGAAGAGGTTAACAAACGATAGGAAGGGAAACTAATGACAGCAAAGAAAATCCGACAAACTTTTCAGCTACAGCCACAGATGCGAATTTTCCCGACCACCCTCTTCAGTGTCCATGGTCAACCAAACAGTTAGTGTGCGTCAATAAACTTATTATGCTTGGATGTTCAGTTAGATGGCTAGTAAACACCACACATACAAGGGGAGGTCTGAAATTTAAATAGGCAGTCACGTTTATAGAATTTAGCCGTTTTGACCTATGAGTCCGTTGTCTAAGATACTGGAAAAAGATCACTGGAAAAAGGGGAGAGGGAGTTGCCTGTATGTTGCCACATATGCATCATTGTTGGTTTCTTAACTTCTGAAGTCTCATTTTCTCCATTTTTGCAAGCAGATAAACCAAATAATTAATTTTGGCTAAGACAGGTGAAACAAAACTTTACCAAAATGAAGAATAAATAAACTAAAAATAATGACAATTGTAGCACAGAAACTGGTGAATGTAACACCACATAGATTCTCTATTATTCTCGTGACGTCTGGAAACGTTATGTTACATTGAAAAATAAAGCAACGCGATTTTGCCATCTAGGATGTACGAGTCAGAAGCGGTGCTCAGGCGGACTCATTTAACCCTTCATCTGTCTGAATACAGAACAATACCGACACGTGCTGCTGCAGATATTTAGTCCCATTTTTCAGCTGCTGTTGTTTTTCCGCCACCATCACATTTCACGAGAGTTTCTCCCTCCATCGCACCGAATATCTCTGACCTCTAAGTGCTCTCCTCTCGTCGCCTGACGCCCTCATTTCCGGCTGCGCCCTATCCGCCATTCCCATTGGTCTCCCTTTGTCCCGCATTTATTTCTCGCCTGTTCTGCCTGCCATGCCCTGACCCGCCGCCTTTTGATGTGCCCTCGGGGGAATGTAATCAGCAAGAACCTCCAACCACAGTCCCCGGCCACCCAACCCCCTCAAGCCTTCACACCTCAGCTCACTAACTATCGCTATGAACGCAGAGCCACGTAGGATTATCAAGGCTGTTTATGACATTCCCCACTTACGACAGTAAAGTGAGTACCGTAAAGGATATTGTCGCTTAAAGGGAGTCTGGTATGAAGTTAACACCTTTTATTCTAACGTACGATTATCAACTCGTGAATGATAACTGTTGTGACACTCGTTTTTCCTACTACTTTACAAACACTGAATATATAGAGTAATCCGACATAAATAGAACTGTTTACTTGCGCATGATATGATGACTGTAAAATTTTCTCTATCAAGTAAGTGGAATATAAAATATTTACCAATTCCTTCGGAATGAGCATTGAACAGAAACGGATTTTACTTAAATCCTCGTACTCGTTACACAAATACGGCTTCCCCAAGAAATCAACTAACAGCATATACGTCACTGTAGGGTATTCCCTGATGGTGTAGCTGTTGACGAGTGATCCTGTAAATCTCGGAAAGCAGATAGTTAGTATTAAATTACTTGTCTTCCGAGATAAAATAATAAAATCCATTGGGATGGACACTGCTCAGAACAAAATAACTAATTTCACAAAATCTGATTAATAATATAAGATAAATGACGTAAACTTAAGATACCTACAAACTCCGCATGAAGACAGGGAGAAAAACACGCAACCTGCTGAATATAGTCTAAACTGATTCATATCTTCAGAAGGTTAAAGTCACCTGAAAAATTGAACTCTACTTCTGGTGAGTAAAGAATTCGTGCTACTCAATCAGCGCTAGACGTACAGTAAAATCCATATTACAGAAATTATACTAAACAAATAACTAATCAGCTGCGTAACATTTTGCTTGTTAGAAACGACTATTCAGCAGGTGGATAGCATAAAATGGAAACAAACAAATAAAAAATTACCCCTTTGACATCGTGTCACGAACGTTTGTTCGAGAGTCATTTTCTTAAATTGATATTGAATAAATCTGAATTAGTTTTGACTGCGTCATCAGAAAAATGAAATATGAAACATGTGTTGCTGTTTGTTCGGTTTAAGGTTTATCGCCATAGCACTCACGAATTTAGCTCAGAATAGTCCTAAGAATGAAATATTATTTCATTCATCGTCAGGTAGCTTGATAAATCTACGAAAAAGTCCTGTCCTATGGTTGATGTCATGATATTTTCACTTAGACAATAATTATTTTGTAATTGTCGTATTAAAGAAGATCCGGAACGCTTTGAATCTTTTAATAATTTGTTCCTGAAAGTTGTCATGTCTAAACTAAACATATTCCAT
Source organism: Vandiemenella viatica (assembly GCA_031002005.1). Lineage (NCBI taxonomy): Eukaryota > Metazoa > Arthropoda > Insecta > Orthoptera > Morabidae > Vandiemenella > Vandiemenella viatica. Next base: position 339,900,477 of record JARYHS010008074.1, on the reverse strand, counting down.
TTACACTGAAGAGCCAAAGAAACTGGTACACCTGCCTAATATCATTTAGAGCCCCCGCGAGCACGCAGAAGTACCGTAACACGACGTGGCATGGACTCGACTAATGTCTGAAGTAGTGCTGGAGGTATTTGACAGCATGCACCCTGCAGGGCTGTCCATAAATCCTTAATAGTACGATGGGGTGGAGATCTCTTCTGAACGGCACGTTGCAAGACATACCAGATATGCTCAATAATGTTCATGTCTGGCGAGTTTTGTGGCCAGCGGAGGTGTTTAAACTCAGGAGAGTGTTCCTGAAGCCACTCTGTAGCAATTCTAGACGTGTGGGGTGTCGCATTGTCCAGCTGGAATTGCCAAAGTCCGTCGGAGTGCACAGTGGACATGAATGGATGTAGGTGATCAGCCAAGATCCGTACATACGTGTCACCTGTCAGAGTCGTATCTAGACGTATCAGGGGTCTCATGTCACTACAACTTCAAACGCCCTACACTATTACAGAGCCTCCACCAACTTGAACAGTCCTCTTCTGACATGCAGGGTCCATGAATTTATGAGGTTATCTCCATACCCATACACGTCCATCCGCTCGATACAATTGGAAACGAGACTCGTCATACCAGGCAACATGTTTCCAGTCATCAACAATCCAATGTCGGTGTTGACGGGCCCTGGTGGGGCGTAAAACTTTGTGTCGTGCACTCAGTAAGGGTACACGAGTGGGCCTTTGGCTCCGAAAACCCATATCGATGATGTTTTGTTGAATGATTTGCACACTGACACTTGTTGATGTCCCAGCATTGAAATACGGAGCAATTTGCGGAAGGGTTGCACGTCTGTCACGTTGAACGATTCTCTTCAGTCGTTGGTCCCGTTCTTGCAGGATCTTTTTCCGGCCGCAGCGAAGTCAGAGATTTGATGTTTTACCCGATTCCCGATATTCACGGTGTACTCGTGATTTGGTTGTACCGAAAACTCCCCTCCTTATCGCTACCTCGGAGATGCTGTGTCCCATTTGTCGCGCGCCTACTGTAACACCACGTACAAACTCACTTAAAACGTGACAACCTGCCATTGTGGCAGCAGTAACCGATCTAAGGCCTGCGCCAGACACCTGTTATCTTATATAGGCGTTGCCGACCGCAGCGCCGTACTTCGATTGTTTACATATCTCTGTGTTTACATACGCATGCCTATTCTAGTTTCTTTGGCTCTTCAGTGTATTAATCATTATTGTTGTCAATATTAAAAAATATTTTTTCTCAAAATGACTTATATTTTAAATTAAACAGGGATCATTTACGAATACAAGAAATAATATATTTTGTTAATTGATGAGGAATTTATGTTAACAAATAACAATTTTCTTTGTTTGATTGAATTAGAACATGTGACTTATGTCAATTTTCACTGACAAAGGTCGATTGCGGGTTGGTTTGATTTTTCTGATCGATATCGACGTTTTTGCCACAAATTAGCGGAGTCATTCTGCACGCCTGCAATAAAATAGTTGTCTCGGGGAGTTGCATCAAGGAAACGTCGTCTCAGCAGGAGGACGGGATTCGCTCTGTGGTAAATAAAAGTAACAGGACACCACGACTCTGCCACAATTCAAGATGGAGACTAAATAATCATGAATCTCTGGTGTTCAATGGAGTAGTAAATCTGAATCAATACAGCGAAGACGGGGGAAGAACATTTGACAGAAGCAACAATTTGTTACAATGGGCATGAAAGGGTCTCCTGATTGGCTGAGAACGTCTGCCAATTGAGGGTACTTCGCCAGGTCACCAACTTACTCACGTTCCCAGAGAAACACTCTCCTTAGCGAATTTCCGGGATAACACACATCAAACGGTCACCGCTACTACCCACAACACTGAATGATTAATGTCATTTGCTTGCTGTACAAAGTCAATTGTATCATACATTGTATGCCCTTGTGACTCCTAGAAAGTTTCTTTGTCACGTTTCACCCCTATTTCTTTTAAAACGAACGTGCCTCCTCACTTGCCAATCTATACAGAAGTTTATGGTCTCTTTTGTAAACTCTTAGTACCGAAAATTACCGATTGCTTCCCTGTTGTAAGAATGTTGTCTTTAACTGACACAAGCAGCTGTTTGTTAAAACCAAATTTAAGACCCAATCTTATAGTTTTCTGACACTAAATGTTTCTGAAAGCAACTGATATATTAAAAAATGGAAGTTATATCGATCTGCAGCAATTTCTTTAGCCTTTCTGCACATTCTTCAAATCATACGCTGAAAGTTTAGAAACTACTTATTATTCGCTTACGACTATGAAATTATTGTTTTTATAGTTAAGTCAAGAATGGTCGATAGTTCCTTCTCAGAATGTCAGCTTTAAACAACTTGTCCACCTCAGAATGTTATACTCGGTGCCGTAACTGCAGTTACTTTTTTTTTTTTTTTTTTTGCTTGCAGAACTTGAGAAAATAACTTAATTACTATTGTTAGCTACTATTAGGCAAGTAAATTCAATTTGGTGTAAATGAATGTATTTTGTTAATTATGATCAAAAATACTCATTTATAATAGATAATTGTTAATCAATGAAAGCAGAACAAGAAGTACAGATTATTGGTGATGTCGTTAACATTATTGCTATAATTCTTATACATGTTTTAAAGATAAGTTTTGGATTAGACACAGTCCCCGTTTTCGTGTGTGTTATGTTACAAAAATGAGTGTAAAGTAATGTTTGCTTGGTCAAAGAAAGTGTATGTAACAGCAAGAAGGTTATGAATCCTGTGGTGAGCCATCGCACTAAATAGAAATAAAATTGTAGTTTAGAAAACTAAAAACACGCTTTCCTAGTAATGTGAACTAAAAGGTTAAAAATAATCTTTAAATACAAAGATTTTGTTTAACAATGATAGGACGTTCCACAATTCAGGATAAATTAATTTTTTTGAATAAGCTTAAAGAATAAAATCACTTGTTGAGGTTCAGACCTTTTTCCTTAGCTGTTCTAGGGCACCGAAGATGATGTAATAAATCGAAACGCGTCTGCCAAAAAACGAAGTTTTTTATTTAGCTGCAATAGACGGATAAGTTCACAGAATCCTTATTAATAAAATCACTGATTACAAAATTAACTTTAATGTAAAAAGCATGGGGTGCTATATCAGTTGTCTTGTATTTTTTGTCGTTGGCTGTTTGTAAAGGTATAGTCATTCTCAAAAGTTGTGTAGAAAGCACCCCACGCTTTTTTTATATATATTAAAGCTAATTTTGCAATCAATGAGTTTATTCTTTAAGCTTATTATAAAAATTAATTAATCCTGAATTGTGGGACCTCCTATCACTGTTAAACTCTGATATTTAAAGTTTATTTTTAACCTTTTAGTTCACATTACTAGGAAAGCATGTTTTTAGTTTTTTAAACTACAATTTTATTTTTAACTTTTTAGTTCAGATAGTTTCAAAAGTATGTATCCTACTGTTGGCTTTTCTTCGCCAATCTCTCTTTTTCTTTGTGTTGTAGTTTCATTTTTAATTATTATTTCCATGAGTTAAATACAATTAAATGGTCAGCTCAGCCAGAGGTTCAATAGCAGGGTAAATGTGGAAGACTACTCTTCTATAATAGTACGAAATAATGATTCGAATGTTCACTATTCAACATCACGTTAGCGACTGCAGACAGAGAAACCTTTCTGGATAGGAGACAGCGGAAGACGATCGTCTTCAGCAACCAAGGCTCGTAAATCACACCCGGGAAACTGGAGATGGTGATGGCTATATTGGGCGGGAAATCTCCGAAGGGTCTGTGCGCCAAATGACGAAAGGTTCTCGAATCACGCCTGTGCACTAATGTCGCGGCTGCATTTGCCTAACTCAGTAATCCCATCAAGTATAGGGTACGTGCAGTTTAACTTGAAATCCGAACCATGGGTTATCCTAACCTTTTCCATTTATAATATCCGCGAAAATTCGAACCGAAATCGGGATTCGAGCAGGGAACGTCTGTTCGTCAGTCACGCGCCTTAACCAAATGGGCCACAAAGGCGATGCGGAAAGTGGGTGAAAATGAGCCACATCTGTCATAAGACGGTTAAATCACTTTAGTGTTCTAATTGTCAAAGTAATGAGATTACCTAGACATAGATACGAAATTATTGGATTGTCATCGGTTCTTAATACATGTAAAAAATTTCAGACAATTCGGACTTTCTGAAGTGGGTGAAAATTGAACTGAAATTTTCCATTACATTCAACCACTTTTAAGTTATTTCTGACAACGCGGTGAGAGTGAAATTATTGAATTTTTATTGGTTCTTAATAAGTGTACAAAATTTCAAACGATTCGGACGTCAGGATGCGGGTAAACACTGAGCTGAAAGATTCCATTACACGCAACCATTTTTCTATTGTTACCGTCAAAGTAACGAGAATAGCAGGACGTTGCTAAGAGACTGCTGTTTTTTCAACGGTTCTTAATACGTATGCAATTTTTTTTCTGATGTTACTGTCAAAGTAATGAGAATATCAAGATATAACTATGAAATTATTGTATTGTAATCAGTTATCAATACATGAGCAAAATTTCCAACAATTCGGACATCTGGAATTGGGTTAAATTTAAATTGCAAAATTTCACGACATTCAACCATTTTTCTGTTGCTACTGTCAAAGTAATGAGAATTGTAGGATATAGCTATGAAATTATTGTATTGTCACCGGTTCTTAATATGTGTGCCAAATTTCAAACTGCTCGGACATCTGGAAGTGGGTCAAAATGGAGTTGTAGAATTCAGTTACATTCATACATACAAGTCAAGCTAATATAAAGCGTGTAAAAAGTAGCATAAAGAAAGACTACGTAATTCGGTTGGTACATTTTTAGGAAGTTATAACTGTAACTAAAACTGCGGAGACGCTATGTCATGTTAATGACGTTTCATGTTCCTTCAAAATCGGTACAAATATTGCTTGGAAACACAAACATTGATATAAATTCTGTTAAGAAGAAACACGGGATTTGTATGGGATGCTGTGTATTTTCATCAGAGGAGATAGGGATTCATTTTCAGGTTTCCTTGTGAAATGGGCTATCTTTAGTTGCAGCAGGAGTTGGCATTCAAAAGGGCTCTAATTGAACAAGAAGAAATAAAGGTTAAGTTACAATTATCTTTTATCTGTACAACATGAATGTTTGCGGGAAAGTATTTAACAGTTTGGAAGCCGTTATAAATAAATAATTTCGGAAATATGTGAAGTTATGCCATGGTGATAGCTGTTATTTATTTCATACTGAACAAGCAAAAAATAATCAACTACCCATTCGTGTGTATTTAATTCGCAATAATAAATAAAATAAAACAATAAATTAACAAAATTCCGCCTATTCCGACTGAAAGTCCGGAGCCTCACCATGTAGGTGGTAGATTCAGAAGGAATGATAAAGAAATTCCTCAACTTTCAAGAGAACAGAAAGACTCAAATTCCATTGGTGAAGGAAATCCGTCAGATTTAAGAAGATGTGTAATCAGGACGGAAGATACCAAAGACAGAAAAGTGTCAGAAAAAAAAATTGCGGAGCTAAAGATCAGTGCGAATAAAGATAAACCAGGAGAAGTAAAGTATTGTCAGAAGAATAAAAAGAAAGAGTGCGCCAGCGAATGAAGGAGTACTGACAACGGAAGAAGGACACTCAGAAGAGGAAATTAAGTTGCGTAATTGTGGTCCATAGATGGCTGAAACGGAAAGAAAAAAAAAAGAAAAGAATAAATTTCCTAAGTGTGGTGTCACTTTTTAATAAATCCTAAGAAGTTATTTACAAACATCGTGCATGAAATAAAGGTAGAATGTTGATGATACTTCTAACTTGATCTAATTATGGTCTACGGGCGAAGCTAAATAATCTGGAGGTTGTTATGCGACAGCACGTGGGAATGCACGTAGTAAGCGATCCCGTAGCACTGTGCACCATTCAGAGAGCGGCTAATAGAGTGAGTGGCTGCCGTGCTCAGAGGTCACCGCTGCGGCCCTGCAGACCTCCCCGCTCCTCCCAGCCCGCGGCTGCCCTCCATAATTAAGCTGCCGGGGAACAGTTTTAATATCGCAGTCTGGCGGCCGAGGGACGGAGCTGCCGCCGGCCGAGCTCCCTGCCCTAGGCAGCGCAGTAGCGGCACACAGCTCCCGACGCATCTACTCGCGTCTGCTCCAATAACCACAGACTTAGTGATCCCCTTCTTTAACAACTTCTAGATAATAATCATTAACCCTTCCAAACGCTATGTAGCTCCAGTATTAAATTATTGAGTGTCTGATGAGTATTTTGCAGCCAAATAACTCCATGCTGACATTTATTATCTGTTCCACGTACTTATGAAGCCTTCTTGTAGTTCACACAAGCATTATAATTTTTATATTGTTCATAAGAAATTCACTGCTGACTATGAAATAAGTTTAGAACCATTTATAAGTGCAATAAGAAAAATAAATTATCCAATAATGGAAAAAGTAGAAACGTCTCGACATTATTAAGGTGATTGGTATCAGCCCACCTCTTAATCCTGAAACGAGATAATCCAAGTCATTCATGCTTGCGTGGTGGACACTTGTTCCCCATTCAACGATTGTTGTTATAAGGTTTTGCTTCAGTTAACAGTGCTCATAATACTACAGCATAATCCTGTGAACTTGTTTTCAATAAATCACTATTGATGATATCATCCTGTTGGGAATTGTGGATCGTGGCCTGAAATTTTATGTCCGCTGAGATATCTGAAAATAATAAAACTATTTATTTCATATCTTTGTCTCCTATAAAACTATGTACAGGTGTTGGTCACAGTTTCCAAACACAGTTGTCACTTTTCACCAGAAGAGAAGTGGAAAGTTGCCAAAGAAGATTCAAGAAGCGGGTTAGGGTTGATTATCCACATGGGAATCACCTTTTTGCTGTTCGTTATAAGAAACATCTCTTCCTTTAATACACAGAGTCAACAAAGTTACCCACCTGTATACATAATTATAAAGGAAGTTTTTTTTAAGAAAAAAAGAAGAAAAAGCTGGTTAAAAGTGCAGGATCGCTTAGCAGTTGGTACAAAGAGTTATTTAAAATAGGGGAAAGCAGCTCTGTAAACCGTGGTTAAAGTAGACCGCCGCCCCAGTAAGGTATCCAGCGTTCAGTGGTAATGAGACGGTGAGGAGAGTCGTGGTGAGTGTCGGAAACTGTAGGCGAAAATGTGAAAAAGACAGGTGCGTGAAGGAGAGTTAAAAATGCTGAAGGTCCCCGCCATATCTAGCTCTCCTTCGTTCGTATGTCTTTGTCACACCTTCGCATTCAGTTTCAGCCACTAACCAGGTCTCTCCTCATACCTGAAAGCTTCCTGCCTTACAGGAGTGGGCGATTACTTCAACCACGTGTTTAGGGCTTTGGAGGCCACTACGACCCAACGATCCCTGTATCAAATCACTCTGTGTACCATCTCCCAAAATGATCATGAAGTTCGATCAATTTAAAAAAAAACACCCTGTATTAACGCACAAGAGGAATAGAATCTATCATAATAACGCTTTGTATCTTTTACATGAAATGAGCTCTCTCTCTCTTTAATTTCGGAGAGTTTGAAGTATTCTTAAAGGACTTGGTTGTTGTGTCATATCACTACTTCGCAATAAATTCGTTTCGTATCTCGACGTTTCAACATTTAATCATTTCACTTGATTAAATATAGTGATATTGTTAGACAGAATATGAAACGATATTCTTAAATCTTGTTGATTAAAAATAAAGATATTTTCTGCTTTGAATGTTTCTATTTATATCTACAACATTTCAGTGATCACAGATTACTTTGGAATAGTAACCTCATGTTACGATTGAACTTTAATATTCTATATAGATATATTTATTACGGAGAATACGATACCAACTTATTTCTGTGTGGGTAATAATTGTTTTAAGGTTTTATATTGAGTCATTTGAACATTATTTATTGTTAACATATGTGTTTAATCTAACTCACATACACTCGTCACATCATGAAGTCTTTATTAAATTGATTGATTTTGAACTAACTATTTTACAACAGGTCGTATCACAAAATAAGGTACTGAGAGCAATAAATGAAACAACATTGGGGCATTAGAAGAAGCTGAGTGGCTATTACGATATCACATGATATCTTTAGCTCACTGTGCGACTATATTCCCGGAATACCCTTTATCTATTCTCATACAGATTATTATGTTGCTCTTACATTCCTTATATTGTTTGGTAGTTTTGAGTATACTTATTTCTGCTACTGTTAACAACTGTTTCAACTTGTTGATCAGTGTAGGCTATGCTTTTTCTTATATTATTGTGTAAAAATGGAAAATATTTTCGTTGAAGTTTGAAAAACTCCACCTTCACAAACTGGTAAGACTAGGATCTGAGCAACAAGGAATTTTCTTGAATATTACACGGAATGGCTATCCCTTCGTTCACAAAAGAACTCAAAAATTTATTGGTCAGATAAAACTTTAAAATTCTTCTCTTCTGCTCATAGCAGAACGGTCTATCGCCGCAGTATATCGCCGCATGCAGGATTGATGTTATTGTTACCACACGTAGTGGAGAGACGAGAGAGTGAGTTAATGAACCGCCTCATACGTTGAAACCGCACACACGCTCCCAACATTTTTCCCCGGACCGTTCTCCCCTTTCTCGAAGGGCTGCATTAATATTTAACACTGGCGCCGGCGGCAGTGGGTGTATGCTTCTAAATAAATATTTGATCGCCTCCAGCAGAGAACGCTGGCGGAGCAGACTGCTCGATATATATATGCGCCGGGCTGGACCCGGACTCACTCGAGGCGGTGATATTGAAGAGCAAGCCGGGGCCAGCGGGCCCGAGATTCACTGCTGCAGGAGAAAGGGAAGGGCCACCCACCCCGCCCGGCGCGCAGACGGCTATTATGGAAATTGCTACCGGCAGCCGCCGTGTTCCACCGTCAGACACTGTTTGTAGCCCGTCCGCACCCACAGGTAACTACCTGCGGCGGCGTGTCGAGGAAACCAGATCGAATACAACTGAGTGCCGCCGCCAAACTCGGTGCTGCGGTGAGCATCTCGGGCGACAGTGGTCAGTCGCTTGGAAGGCGAAGCAACTCACGGGTAAATTACGCCAACAACTCATGTTTGTATTCCCAGCATAAAATCTAAACTATCAACGATTTTCAAAACAAAACAAAAAAATATATATATTATTTGCTTTTCATTATATTGGAATGTGACCAGGATGCATTAATATACATATTGTGTCAAGAAAGAAAGTACCTATCGCATCTGATGATGCGCGCAGATCGACTATCTGGTATGTCACCAATGCCTTAAAGCGTCACCATAATGTACTTGGCTCAAATATCTGGCTTTACAACTAATCACTTTTTATAGTAAAAATAGTTTCATTGGAGTCCTTTGAAGGAAGAAGTATATCTACACTTTAAATAATTATTACACAAAGATCGCAAGATCATTCAAGACTGAAAATAAAATTAGATATTTCAGAAACTGCCGCCTTCCTCCAGAACTGTATAGTACACTGTATTAATAGGTGCGATCTTGGCGGCGTAATAACATACGAATCAGAGAGGAGGCATTCTCGGCGTTGTATATACAGTGAAGTTTTTCGGGAAACGAGCCGAGTGAGGACGTTTGTATAGGATGTTGTTTCGCTGATCGTATTCTCTGCTGCCATTGTGAAGTGCATGGCGGCAGAGGATATGACCGCCGAAACGTCGTGATATACAAACGTTCTCACTCGGCCAGTATCCCGAGAAATTTTCGTCAAAAAACGAATCGGTTACAAAACTGGCATTTGGAACGACACCAGTGGGATGACGAAGATTCAGATTGTATAGAAAATGTTGTTGGCTAATGTTAAACAGATTGTTTTCAATAGTCTACAGTCCGTTACTCTGTAAACTCGTTGAGTTTCGTTAAAAGACTTAGATGTCTGCGAGTTCCAGCATCCCTTCCCTCACCCTCGCCGATATTGCTAGAAATCGAGGCATGAACGCTACAGGTTTTGCGGATTCGTGATTCCATTTTTCCCATTATACATGCAGATGGGCAAAATATCAGTCTCAGATAAAAACGATTTCTAAACACAATCTGCTAAAACCGATCTGCATTTCAAACATGGTGAAAGCTATAAAAGAACATTACTGTATTTTAGCGTGACGCATTATTTATACGCTCCTATCTGCATACTAACAGTGCCCATCACAGTAATGAACTACAGTAAATTTTAAACTCTTTACGAATTTTAAACACATATAAACATCGCGCGTTAATTGTTCTTTGTTTCATCCTAATCACGACAAAGTACAGTGATCGGACAAGTATGCGTAATTTCAAAATCTCAATCGTCTTTTTCTTTACAATAGAAGTATTTGTCTTCTGTCAACCCTTCTTATCCAATGAAAGGTATTTAAAGTTATCTATGGCAAGGAAGGGAGTGTGTGTCATCATCCTATCAAGAATTGCTGCATCTGACGTACACTTGGTAAGTAAAATACTTATATTTTAGACGGAAATGAGGACACGTGTGCAGTTTTGGTTAAGTGACAGAACAACTCCTTCAAAGACAAGTACTAAATCAAACGTCTCGAGAATGCAGAATTTCAGCCAGTAGTTTCTAAGGCATTAAAGATTATATTAATAACTAATAACGGTTAGTTATCTTCTTTGTAATGATGAATCATAATTAATGTTCATCGTATGAGAAGATTTGTGTGAGAAAAAACGCACAAATAACGTACTGAAAATTGATAGCACACAGCAACTATACCCAGAATATCAACATGTTTTGGATGTTGCACATGATCGTATTGTTTATTTCACGCACTGGTTATTGTCTAATTATTTATGTAAATTGTAAGTTATATCGTAAATTATGTAATTTGGTTGGTTTAAATGTTTGTGTTATTTCCTTAAAATAAAAAAGTAAAATTCTCGACAGATAAACAATATCCGTGTTGGAGAAAGTTCATTGTCTGCTCGACGGTTAGCAAACCTGTAGTAAGCCTGTGAATCTGGTTGTTGCGAGCAGGAGGTGAAGGTTGAGGGTAAACATGTTCTACAGGTTTAAAGAAGATGTTAGAAAGAGTAAAAAGTGGTTGTTTGGTTTGTTTAAATAGAAGTTGACAAAAATTGGAAGGAAATAACGGTAGAATAAATTTTACAATGAATTATATATTTTAGTCAAAATAGAATTTTTCACAGCAAATTGGCCTACCACTGGATTTGGGTTATTATCAAGTGAACGAACAGTATACCCTGTAAACTAAATGTTAAAGAGCACCGAACAGAAGCATTACTTTTTGGTACCTGGATTAAAATCTGGGTGATATTATTATCTGCACGTTCTTCTGATTTTTTTAAAATAGTTTTCTCTTGTTTGACAATGATAAAGGAGAGAGAAGGATAATATTTTTATTTGTGCGCAGGTTTTCTTATAACGAATGGGATACTGAAATCTTGAGGCATTATCACAAAGTCAGGTGAACGGAACAGATAAGTAATAGGTGACTACGCTGTAACAGAAAACCACATTAAGTGCTTAGAAACAATCTGTCTCTGTTCCATTGACTGACGAAAGACTACAAAATATTTGTGGCATTGGAATCCCTGTCATTTTATTCGGACAGAAGTATTCCCCAATGATGCAACCAAGTTTGAGCCAGTGGACAAATATTCTTGTCGGTTACCTGTGGACAGTCACCTCGATGTGGAAGACCACCTCTACAGGTAGGTAAAATTCTGGGTGGAAGGTGTGAGCGGAGGATATGGTATTCATTAGCGGGTGCGACTGCCACTGCGATAAGGGTTGAGCCGGTGACCCCGCTATCGCTCACGTTTACAGCTCTGACCATAAACGGTGCACCGAGGGCTATCTGCTCCCATAACGAAGATAGCGTCACAGCCGCAAACGGATACGGTCTCTGCAGTTCCCATAACGATTACAACGCACCTTACGATTGCTACCAAACGTATACCACGAAAATTCATACATTTTTAATGCTAGCTGTTTTTTTAAAAAGTATAGCGCTTGAATGGTGAAATTGATTTTTTTAATTCATTATGGAATCATGTCCTTTTTTTACTGAAAACCATCGCAGGCTTAACATGAATTTTCAAATGACAAAATTGCAGGCTGCTTTCATCTAAACGTTCATTTAGCTTTGTAAAACATGCTTACGATAATGCGTTAGCGTACTTTTGAGTCTTCCTTAGGAATCGCTGTGAAAATTTACCGAATTAATTCGCTACGTACCACAAATGAGGAAATAATGAAACGCCCTTTTAAAATACACTCATAATATGATACTGAAAAAGTTTTTTTGAAATTAAACGAATTTTTGATATGAAAACATATTTGTTTCATAAAAAGTAGACTGTTATATGAACCCATAACAAGTTATCTTCGCTTCGTATTTCATTTCCGTTTAATGATAAGTCTTATTTTAATACTCTAAGTAGAGTGATTCAAAAATTCGTACTACAAAAAAGCTGTTATTCCATTAAATTCAAAATATCATATATATCGCCTGTGGGCCTTAAAGTTGGTATGAAGAATAGCTGCCGGATCTTTTGTGGGAATTATCATTCACGGTGAAGTGTCTGTGCTAGTAATGAGTTACATTAAAAAGAGGCTAAATAGATCACTTCTTTTAAAAATACGCGAGGGACTATGCGGTTGTGAATCCGTACATTCGATTTCAGACTGACGACAAGAAAAAAGTGACCTCTCTTCAGGTCACCGCCATACTCATCGACGAAGGTCACCAGAGGGAGTGCAGAATTGCTATTCATCACTGAACACAATGCGACGCCATTCATAAGCAGTCCAATGAACCACTTTTCTGCATTGCATTGCTTCCGATTCCGATGACCATCATCGGCGAGGATGGATGTGACCTGAGGAGAGGTCCCATTGTTCCAATGTTTTGGATAGGCACAGCGTGTTGTTCTTGGCGTCATGGTGTGGGGAGTTATCGGATACGACTTCAGGTAGCGGTTGGCAGTGATAGAGCTAACTCTAATCTATGACATCTTGAGACAGTATCGTGGCGCCATTTTACAACAGGATAGTGCTCATTGACACACAGCTTGTGTCTCTATGAACTGTACTTCCGTGACCAGCTAGATTCCCAGATCTGTCGCCGATAGAAAACGTGTGGCACTAACTTGGACCTCAACTCCGCAACGGTGCCAGTGTCCAGGATATCATGGACCAGCTACATCAGTTGTTGGACTGCTTTCCTCAGAAGAGGATACAACGGCTTTATGATATTCTTCCCAACCAAATCGGTGGAGGCGTCCAGGCCAGAGAGGGATAACTGGACCCATCCTGCCAAGTTCTTTGTAAATTTGACTCGGTTATGAAATCATTGAAATAACATTACATATCCTCTCAACCCATAAAGTTTCATGTCATCCTCTCCTCCCCTTCTGAGTGTTTCTCTTTTTTTTTTTTTTTCTCAGGCAATAATTTTTGCTATTGTTCGGTTTTAATGTAATTACTGAATACAAATTGGTATATCTTGTATTTCAGTTTAGTTTTCCAATCATTGAGAAATACACAGGAAAAGATATGTGTTACTAATCATCATTTAATAATAAATGACCAAGAACTGATTATCGTCAGTTCTATGAAAAAGAAGAGTATTCACGCTGACACGGAGTAACGTGAAGTTGGTGTAAACAGACCTTTAGTTTCTCTATGATCTGTTGTATACACAATGAACTTAATACAGGCAATTACAATTTTTCTTAAAAAAAAAATAAAAAATCTTTTTTTTACTTCTTAGACCGTTCTCAATTTGTACGCTTAATATTTTCACTTTAGGAAACAGTTAGCAAACTAAGAAGCAGTGTTGAACAATCTTTGAAAATCAGACAAACTGTACTACAACGGTAAAAAATTGTTTTTAGTTAAAAAAAAAAAAACGCTTTAAGTCGTTTTTTATTTATAGTATTTAAGGATTATATTTAATTCCTGGTAAGAAAATATACTACATGAATATAATACAATTTTCACTAATGTAGTCGTATTTGCTATTATTGGACATTTGGAATTTCGCAGCGGATGATTTCTGACACAAAAAAGAATTGTGGTCATCAGTTGCCGAGAAACCGGAAAATTTTGAGCTAGAAAATAGGGAAATTTTTCCATCAAGTACGAACTACTAATTTTTGTGTTTCTCGAATTAATATGAAGAAGGAGTTGGAAATATGACGACTTCTGTGTCTTTGTTTTCATCTTATAAATCCAGCTAGATTCAAATGTCATCTTTCACAAACTGGTTGGTAAATTTCTTTAGCTAAGTAAAGAAAATTATGTTTTCTTCCTTTAGGTGACTAATTTTCCCACAAATTCATTTACATGTCATCCAAAAGGTCAGAGAAAATGGTATCATCTTGATCTCCATAGCCCACATAAATCTTTAGTCATTTGATGTGGGATCCCTTCTCAAAACTTAATATTCACATCAGATCGAAACCCTGTCTAAGATCCCGTCTCGGAAATCAGTTGCTACTCTCGAAGCATCTGAGATGTTTAACGTAATGTAATTGAGGACTACACATGCAGTAACCAATGTTAACTTTCTTCAAACGTGTGGTGTATAGCCTTGTAACGAAGAAATATAGAGAGGCCATAGATCTAGTTTTCAAAGCCTTTGATTTAAAGAATTCATCCAAAACAAACAGTCCTTCCGGCTGGGACCATTCTATTTATTTTGCCACCGACATTTGCGGCAACGATTGTTGAATCATAATTACCCTCCCCCTACTATCAACATCCCAGAAAAGATTTGTAGAACCACCACTGCCATTAATAACTAGTACAGTATCTGTTATTCTTACTAAAAATGCAAGCATTTCTATATCGAAACCAAAAAAAAAAAATCTGAACCGGCATATATAGAACTACTTATATCGTAATCAAATGATAGTTCCAACTGTAGTGCCTGAAAGAAACACAAATCAAATAAATCTAAATACACGGCCTTAACAAATCCACCGTACAAATAATAAACAGAAGACCGGAATCCAAAAAAAAAAAAACGTAAGAGGCTAGTTAAACAAGACACCAAACAATATAAATAATAAAGTTAATTAATTACAAAAAAGAATATTTTTTGTTACAAACGAGGGGAATACTGCAAACTGCTGGTACAAAACTGACATTTTGTCCACTTTATAATTCAGAATACACAGTATCCGCACCAAACAATTTCACGTACGGCTTGACTGTGAGTAAGTAACGTCTTCCTTTGGCTCACTGCTAGTTTCGGTTGAAACCGTGAATCTCCTAAGATCTCAGTTTGCGCCTCAAATGGTATCACATGAACGTTACTCTGTCAAGTCCAGATTTTGTCATAGTTACTTTTTGTCAATGTGACCTTCCGCTCACGTTGTGAATGTAGCTGCGACGTTATTTTTCGGCCATCCCTAGTGTCCACAAGTTAATATCCGTAAAAGGGAAGTTAATTCTCGTGGTCAAAATTTTTATCGTGAATTCAGCTTACGAGCTACTACATACCATTCGGAGGAATGAAGTGCAGTTTGTTGTGGAGACCCATCATGCATAACGAATTTACGTTCAGTGAGCAACAAGGTCTTTGGATACTATAAATCTTGACGATGTTAGTTTAAAGAGAGGCCCAAGCAAGCGAAGTTGCGGGCAACAGGTATTTAAGTAATAAGAATAACGCTTAGTTCTACTTGATAATTAAAAAAAGGTTTCTGAAAATATTTAACTATAATTTTGAATAATTAGGTGATGGAAATTTCTTTTGTACGAAAAGAGTCGATTAGTTTCAGTTTTGACCTCACTTTATTGTTGTAACTATAAAGTGTTTAGTAAATAGATTTTAAGAATTCTTGGTTCAAATATTCACAAATTCATGTTGAATTAATGTACTATTTTTCAATTAATTCTTGTAATAGCATAAGATTTTCGTTATTGACTAATACTTGAAATCCATTCTCGCATAAGCAATGTTTGCACTCCTTTTGATAGAATGCTAGTTTTATTAAATAATTATAAAATACTACCGTATGAATCTTCTAACGTATATCTTCGAATATCACTGAAACTATATGAAAACAGCTTACCTCAAACAAATTTCACGTCGTTGCAGTGACACCGACGATTTATTTTTTTAGTTTACTAAAAATGTAACCAGTAATTAGGTCTCCTCTCAAATCTCTTTAAATTGCACGCGCTGCCTGCCTCATTAAGGCAGTAATCCTACACTCCCACTCGTCGATTTTTTTTCGTTCCTTCTTACGTCCCTTCTATTATACAGCTTTACAAGAAATTAGGTTTGGGAGTGTTTCTGTAATATTTTATCCAGCAGAAAGCAATGTTAATATGGTTTTAAACTATTTTCTCATGGAAACATTTTGAATTGAATTTTATTTAATTGGAATGGAGCGCAAGGTCCCGTGGCATTTTCCTTAGTCATCTAATTACACTTTTCTTATTATTTTTTATTCTAATTATCATATACACTTTCATTTTTAATTTGTTACTCCGTCTACTTTTGCGATTTACGAAATTTATTTTTGTAAAGTATTCATCATTTACCTTGGTAATTTATTCCAATCCTTGACATCCTTACAGACCAAAGAAAATTTTCTCACACCATTATGCATAAATTGAATGTCAGCGTGGCCTATGGTCAACTTTTTCCTTTTATGCCCTTTTACAAATTCTTTGACCAATATCCTTCCAAGCCCCATCCCAACATACACCTTATACAACCTTTGTTAAGGTAGTTTTTGTTTTGTATTCAGCGTAATTAATGCTATCTGATTCACCAGTACTTTGTGTCTTTGCTGGAGTAATACTATAATTTAGACTTGGATATAGTTCTCATGTAATGGGTGATTTTAATAAGAAAACTTCGGTCTAATCTATCCACGTTGTTCACGGCAAGCATCGCTATTTACTGTCGGCGACCCGCTTCACAATAACCTTTCAAACTTTAATTTCTGTTGTTAGTAATGCTTCACATAATAAACGAATAATAAATGAATAAATGAATAAGCAATGACCACCACCTGTCACCTGCAGCAACTGTAATGCACAAAGAAATAACGGTGACTTACCGTATGAATAGGTTTCTGACGTTTAACTGGCTACAGAATCAACCACCTAGGAGGTTACAGTTATCGAATTACAGGAAAAATTTTATATTGACTTCTCGTTCAAATTTTCCTCTATTTATGATGAATTGTAATGTTTATCAACTGCAGAAATGTTGCTCGATGTCCCAGTACGGTGTCTCAAATGTAATTGACAACCAGCGCTTAGCTAAATTTAAGATTTTAATTTTAAAATGAAATGCTACGTAACGCTAATTTAATTAAAGTAATTTTCCAATTCATTACCTCGTAATAATTTTTTTGTTGTAGCGTGTCTGGTATCTACTTGCCCTCCAACGAAGGCCGAAATCCTACGTTATCGTGTACAATAATATCGGTTTAAAAAGGGATCGAAAGTCCTGATTCTTTAACCAGATCTGGCTCATTTACAATCCTGACCTGTACACACAGTGTTCACTCTGCAAAAACTGGACATTTTCTGAATAGTTTGAAGTGAGTTAACATGAATAAAAAAAGTTACCGTCATCAATATGTAAGAATGTAGGTGCAAGGCTATGACTTTTTGTGAGTACAGTCACAGGTCTAGAATAGTTCCCGTTATTACAGACAAAAGGTGTAACTCGCTGCCATGTTTTAGATATTGTAACGGATGTGGAATAGTTCTCGTTATTAATGTCAAAGGTCATAACAGACTGATCTGACTAAAATATCAACTTAAATTTTCAATTTAAATTCAGTCTGATACAAAAAATCACCATGTTTTTTACTTTTAATAGTCTTAACCCAAATTCAGATGTTTGATGTAAATACCTAACTATTACTAATCAGCGTGGCAGTGGAAAGTGACAATAAGGAAATCGTAAAGAACAATTTTATTCCATTTTTATTTAGCCGTCCAATTTTATAGTAATTTATTTTACTGAATGGACGTATTTAATTCAAAATAAAAGCTACGCAAAGCAAACTTGATAAAATTATTCTGGCAATCCATTTCCCAATAACCTCGATTTTGTTGCAGCATCTCTGTCCGCTGCTAGTTCGCCAACGAAGGCCGGGCGAATGTACAATAATGCAGAGTTAGAAAAGGGTCGAAGCTCTTCATCTAATCTTCCTGATTTAAGGACCTGACCTGTATTTTACCCGTAGGTTTCGCTCTGAAAAATTGGAAGACTTTTTGTTTAGTTTGAAGAGAGTTATCGCGCGTAGAGATAGGCATACCCCTCATTATAAGAGACATGTCATGGAGAGTAGTACTTCATTTCAATCAGAATCTAAAAATTCATATAAAAGTATTCAGATTCACACTGATAATTCACCTTGTGCTGTTACATGTTCAGATATTTCCTGTGTAGTCCTATAACAATTTTTATGCACATTTTTCCGCTGCTTCCTTGTACACATTTGAAATAAACTACAGAAACTTATTAGATGGCATTCAGGAACAGCTGATACTTGGAATTTGTAAAACTGCATAATTCGTGTTCAAATATTTTTGCTCTCTTTGGATTTGGATTTCCTTCACAATAATTTGCAATGATATGTGCTGCTTGAGAAAGTAAGGCTTTATTTCTTCTACTGTCTTTCACCTGATACTTGAAAGTTTATAAATGGGTGCCAGATCATAGTATGAAACTATTATCCAATTTTTATAACATTTGAAAGTATCGCTTTTTATTCTTATGGTTTGTTAAAATTCACATACGAATCATAAAACAGCATGAGGATTCAACATAACGTATTTTGTGAATTAAAAAAAATATTCATGATTTTGACTACAATTAACAGATATGCAAACGCAGGATGATGATAAGCTTTTCGATTAATGACTAAATCTTGCTATCAGTCCTCTCGTCAATTAACGATATTTTCCTTTATTCACTTCTTCTTCAACAGGTTGCTGTCCTTGGTCGCCAGAGGATTTTACCTTTCCCCAAAAGTTACTGATTACTACTGTTCTTGACTTAATCCAAATGGCAACATACGAATGGCTGTTATTAATTATTATTTTTTTTCGTCATTCCTAAGATAATATAAGCATTGAACTTCTCCAAAGACTCTAAATTGCACACTTACAAATATTCCAGCGATTAAACTCACACACTTCCATAAACTACTGACTGACAACTCTCTCTGTTCGCCATCTTTGCGGGCTTAAATAGACAGTTTAGAAACATCCAGAGTAATTCAAAGAGTTCCTACCGACTTTTCTCGAATTCTAACAATACTTTAACAATTAAATCCATAAAAAAAATAATTAAAAATTGTACTAAATCACTCACTACCATTAGAGAACATCTTGAAATGAAACTTAAAACTGTTTACATGCATTTAATTACAAAATTATCAACATAAACCAGTCAACACCGTCGTAAATTGTCCTCCGAACACCGTAGCTCATATCAGTGCTTACAATAACAAACCTTTAATTATTGTTTCACACGTAATACTGTCCTTGATCGTATTACACACATTTACACAATTTCACTCCATAAAACAATGTTAATTTATAAGAAGAATACACACAAATTCACAATCAATCACAACAAAAATATACAAATTCACAATTAATAAATTTCCATCTTCCTATAAATACAGATAAAATTTCATAAAAAGGCGGGGTCCGAGGACTGTTATAATAAGAAAGTCATATTCGCTAAATACTTCAGTCATTACGAAACAGTATGAGGTTATTTAAAATTAAGAGAGTAGAAATGTTGTAAACTATGTTATCTTAGGATATTTACTTACGCTGTGTAACCGGAAGTGAGAAGATTTACCTGAAACACAAAAAAACGTTTATCAGTAAAAACCCACAATTATAGGATACATTACTAGCCCACATCCGCAACTGTTGGGAAGAATATATCAGTTTGTTTGTTTCGCCCAATTATAATTGATTGCTACCATATACATATATTGTAATAATATTCACATCACTTCTAAGACAATTCATAGAAGGCAGAACAAACAGATGTTACTTGATTCATCAGTAAATAAAAGTTAGATCAGGACGTAAACGGTTTGTAAAAAAAAGTTGTATTCGGATGTTTACTTCTTGGTAAATGTGTAAGACTTTGTAACGGAACAGCCGTTCTCGGCTCTTCTAAATTAAAGTCGTTTTAGTAGTATTTATGGAACTTCACTAGATCGAGACTTTAGTTCACTTTATTTTAATACATTTCAGTTCGGTTATTTTATTTTAAGATCTTGTAAAGTTTTAAAATTCTGTAATCACTTTTTTGGTACATTTCAAATGAGTATTCGCAAATAGTATGTTGTTATGTAAGAAATAAGTAATATTTTTTCCGTTTCACGTCTTGTGAGATACTGTATCTCCAGGGCTGTACGATTGTCTTTTAAAATCCTCCGTTTGGCAGTCATCTAATTAGTTGGATGCAAGTTTAACTGTTAACATACTGACGTAATTAAGTCTGAGAGAATACGGCTCTTATAATCGTAATTCAAACTTATTTATGATGCTATCTGTTCTAATTAGAAGCCTTTAATATAATTCCATTTTTGGATCAATAATCTCTGGAATACAAGAAGTAATTCCAATTGCCAACTTGTCATTTGTAGTGAAGTTGTATCTGCCACTCTTAATTGCAGCTATCATCAGGATTAAGAAAAGGTTAATACCAATCAAAAGATAACATAACAGGTAATGTGCAGTAATAACATTGTCATGTTTCAGAGGTGGAACGAGAGGCATCACTGGTCATTTTGTTATAACATGTGGGGTGAAAAAAGTTGTATTCGGAAGTTTATTCTTTGTCTTACTTCTTGGTAAATGTGTAAGACTTTGTAACGGAACAGCCGTTCTCGGCTCTTCTAAATTAAAGTCGTTTTAGTAGTATTTATGGAACTTCACTAGATCGAGACTTTAGTTCACTTTATTTTAATACATTTCAGTTCGGTTATTTTATTTTAAGATCTTGTAAAGTTTTAAAATTCTGTAATCACTTTTTTGGTACATTTCAAATGAGTATTCGCAAATAGTATGTTGTTATGTAAGAAATAAGTATATTTTTTCCGTTTCACGTCTTGTAGAGATACTGTATCTCCAGGGCATCCCGAATGTACGATTGTCTTTTAAAATCCTCCGTTTGGCAGTCATCTAATTAGTTGGATGCAAGTTTAACTGTTAACATACTGACGTAATTAAGTCTGAGAGAATACGGCTCTTATAATCGTAATTCAAACTTATTTATGATGCTATCTGTTCTAATTAGAAGCCTTTAATATAATTCCATTTTTGGATCAATAATCTCTGGAATACAAGAAGTAATTCCAATTGCCAACTTGTCATTTGTAGTGAAGTTGTATCTGCCACTCTTAATTGCAGCTATCATCAGGATTAAGAAAAGGTTAATACCAATCAAAAGATAACATAACAGGTAATGTGCAGTAATAACATTGTCATGTTTCAGAGGTGGAACGAGAGGCATCACTGGTCATTTTGTTATAACATGTGGGGGTGAAGATAGACTGCTACTACAATTCCAGCAAGGATATCCGGTCAGAACTATTTCAGTTAGCTACGTTTTCCTTCTTTCGAATATCGGGTATTCATTATCCTGCAATCGTCATTTTCGTAGACTTTCAAGTAATTGGATTTTAGACACAAGGTCAAGACTCTCAAATCGGCTTCACTTCACGGAAGTGGTGGAAAACCGATATATCGAGATTAGAGCACGTTTTCTTCCAACTGCAAAAATTATCTTAATTGTGATACATATTCGTGGAATATGTCGCAACAGTCTGGATACTTCAACGTATCTGAAATCATTATGTTTCTAAAATATTGATGAAACTATTATTCAAAAGTATAGGAACTATAACTTACGGCTTTATGGTTAACTTGAAAGAAAGATGTGACCTAAAATTTTACGAAGATTTCACCCTTAGTATTTAATTTCTTCCTCAAGAATTCCTCACAGGTGGCAAAAGTCTTCCCAGAGAGCTTAACGTCGTACAAAAATCAGTCTAAATTCAGCTGTCACATTATTTTTTTTTTAACTGCTTAACGTCTCTTAACAGCGAGGTCTTTAGAAACGGAAAAGGATGGGAGGCAAGGAATGGGAAGGAATTCAGCCATGGCCTTTTGAAGGAAGCATCCCGGCATTTGCCTGGAGTGATTTGGGAAATAATGGAAAATCCAAATCTGGATAACCGGACGGGGAATCGAACCACTGTCCTCCCGAATGCGAGGCCAGAACGCTAACCGTTACACCACCAAGCTCAGTAGCTGTCGCATGTCTTAGCCTCGACTGTAGTGTTGAAATTTTCGTTTTATTCGAACCAGCTTTTGTCTCTTTTAGCTTATACTTTGCTATGGAAAGATAAAAATCGGTTCAGTCAGTTACACAAACATTTCAATCGTCTATACCCGATTACTGAATGTTCTACATGCAATTTTAATTTTTTCCATTTGCAAAGGATTATTTCATATTACCATAAAACATTACTCTGAAAAAGTTTCACAGTAATCTTCTTTCCCTTTGCTGTTATTGACTGTTTTATAGCTTATAATTATCAGCTGTCAGAAAATCCAACTTAAATTAATTATAAATTGAGCAATCAAACAATCAACCAAAAATATTGGTAGTAGTTTTTGTAGTGGAAAAGAGCGATGTACTCATAAATATGTTCAAATGGAAATGTCGAGGTGAATTGGTAAAACTGAAGTGCCATTAAAATTGTATTTTTATTACTGTACCAATCGAGATGTAATTTATCATTGATCAAAAATAAAAAAAAGATATCCCCCGATTATCGGACCGTTATTCAGGTCAATTTTAAAAGTATTAGACATACGTTATAGTAAGATATGAACAATTTTAATACGGTTTTCTCCAAATAACTTCTTTAAACAAAAGTAACTTGATTAATGGCACAGAAGTTTTTTTTGCATTTCTGTGACCTTTTTGTACACCGATTGACGGGAGCGAGCCTATCAGTCGTCGACGTCTGCAAAAAAAATTGTATTGCGGATGAAACCGCAGGGGTTGCTGCGATCACTCAAAGACGTACGATCATTCCCCAAACGGTTACAACATTTATATGGATTTTCTTCAGTGCACTATAGTTAACGACCTCCCATAATTTATTCTTTATCCGACTTCTCTGACAATAAAGTTAACCACAATATGATGTTATTTGTTTGAAGATCTCTCGGGCGTGCAGCCGGGTCATTTGGTCGTAAATGTACGAATTTTCGATGGCGTACCGTGCCATCATCTTCAGGTAGCGTCCAATTTTAAGTGATAAGTTGAAATAAAGATATATCCATACGTGCGTTAATAAGAAATGGAGTTAAGATTAAAAGAAGCAGCAGAATAATGGTTGAATTGTAATATTTTAATTCCGAAATAAGTGCATGAAATTGCTGAAGACAGGAAGCCAACGCAGCTTTTCACAACACTTCTATTTATTTCTCAGTATATTAAAATTGCATTATTGAATATTCCTGCAAAAGGAAAAATTAATCATCAAATATTATGATTCAAATAAGCTAAATGATGTGCCATCTAATAAGAATATGTCGTCAAATGATCTATTGGTTTCGCGATGCTTGTGTGACAACGTACTGAAATATTTGCATCTACAGTCAATTTTCACGTTATTTTCTACCAAGAAGCAGTTTCCAGCTACCGTCATTCATTAATATAATTACTTCAAAAATATTAATAAAATCATCACTTATGATTACTAGTTAAATAGTATAAACAGAAATCTCCTCTGAGCATCGTTAGTTCAGTCCACAGTCACGAAATAGTAACGGAATATAAATATTTTTCACTTCCAAACATGCATTAGTAGGAAGTTTCATTCAGCCCTTTACATATAAAGGTCTTAACAATAGGAACATAGTGGGAACACATTCTTAATAATAATCGTGGATACGTATAAAATGGTCGACGCAACTTTCCAAAAAGCTGTTCCAAACTTGCAATACAAAGTTTTCACTCTTCTTTAGAATTATTTTCAGTAGAGTATGTGGAAAAACAAATAACCATTACCCTGCTCATGGTGTCTGATATCTTGAAATAAGTATTTATCCTTGGAGCTGGTACCAAATTTGTTGCAAATTTTTCTCCACCGCAAACAATTTTTGGATAGACTCCAGAATATATTTACCGTTATTACCATTATACTGCGAATAAATCTGAGCTGTAAGTGTTTCAGTTGGCAGTAATGTAAATGTCTGTTCATAAAGGAGCGTCCATTAATACGTGAGGTGAAATAGGGAGGAGGGGTCCGGCCAAATCTCACCAAAAAGGGGGGGGGAGTCGGCAAAAATCTCACGTCATCTTTATAAGAACATTAGAGGTAAAAAAACGGTCTCACAACTACTTGCGACATCATTATTGGGGAGGGAGGGGTTTTCAGGTTCTCACCGCCCTTACAAAACAGGAGGGCTAAAAAAAAAAAGAAAAAGTTAACCCAAATCAAAAGGTATTCAGCAAGGGTGGAGGGGACGATACCTAGAGATCTCACCTCACCAAAAGGGGGGGGGGGGTAAAGAGAGGAGGTCCCACAACGTCTCACCGCTGGAAAAGAAAGGGGGTCCGGATTTCCGAAAAAAAACACCTCACGTAATTAATGGAAGCCCCTAACACTGCTTTCTGACAGTAAAAGCGCTTACAAATAATGTTCTCGGGTGACTAGCCGAGTTATAGAGGTGTTATCGTAATCACACGATATTTCGGCGCACTGAATCATCGACGCCATCTTCCGGTGAAGTGAGGTCAGGAACGTGCGAAGTTGCTGAGCTAGACCAGATTACCGCTGCTAACCTCTGATTGGTCGGCTGTAGAACCAGTCGTAGCAGGGGTCAAATCTCGTTGCGGCTTGAATCGATGAAGAACATCTTGCGCTCCCCCAAGGATGACCTTGCTCTGCGGACACCTGGGGTATATAGCATTAGCTGTGAATGTGGAAAGAGCTACATTGGCCAAACGGTGCGGTGTGTTCACCAACGTTGTCTAGAACATGCACGACACGTTCGTCTGGGGCAGAAAGACAAGTCTGCGGTGGCAGAACACAGCCTTGAACATGGCCATGGTTTTGATTTCGAAAATACCAGAGTACTGGCGCATACTGGTAGCTTCTGGAACAGCATCTTTACGGAAGCAGTAGAAATTCGTCTCGCGTCTAACCTCGTCAACCGCGACAGCGGGTACCAGCTGAGTGAAGCCTGGACGCCAATCATCAATACTATTCGCCGACAGCGCGACCGGGACGCATTACACGGCGCGTCCAGATCAACGGGAAGTTCGGTGGTAACATAAGCAAGCAATTTATTACTCAAGCATTAATGATCAGCTTACGGGAAAGTTTTTGCCTTTTGATTTTTCCTTCTATCGAACGATGTGTTGATACGAGGCAGGACCCCGGCTACGATTGGTTACAAATCTGACCAATCACGTGGCAGCATGGCTCAATATGAGGCCCGCAACGGATCCGTGTTGAACCATCAGTTTGATAAACAATTTATTGTGAATGCTTTGTTTTCGGATATTATCTTCGAAGGAGCGATGACTTTAAGCCCGTCCGCTACATGCCATGAAAAAAGGACATCAAATCTAGCCATAACACCACCTTGGCATCGATTCAAGCCGCAACGAGATTTGACCCCTGCTACGACTGGTTCTACAGCCGACCAATCAGAGGTTAGCAGCGGTAATCTGGTCTAGCTCAGCAACTTCGCACGTTCCTGACCTCACTTCACCGGAAGATGGCGTCGATGATTCAGTGCGCCGAAATATCGTGTGATTACGATAACACCTCTATAACTCGGCTAGTCACCCGAGAACATTATTTGTATTCTCAACGCCGAGAAAGATTACGTAAGTAAAAGCGCTTGTTTTATTGAAAAAACTGTTACCACTAGCCACTAGTAAAAAGACAAAAATTATTCTACGTTTATTGAAGTAATTCGCAGAGGATCCTCCAAAGGTATGCGCTTGTTTGCAGTACTTTACAATAAGGCTTGTTAAGGTGGTCAATCACATACTCAAAGAAGGCATATTTTTTAATTCTCAAATCCGCAAATATATGAAATGTCAGTCATATGTTGTTATTATATTAATTGAAAATGTTTGCAAAAATCTTTTTGGAACAAAAAAGTATAAAAGTAAGTTGTTAGGTACTAATATAAGTTTAAAACTTAATTTTCTGTAAACGTACTTTGATTTTTCAGGCAGTTTAGCTGACTACAACAAAGAACAATATGAGATGATTCACCACAGAAACGACATCAAGAAAATAGAAAAAGTAATTTGAAGACATTCATGTGACGTAAGTGCATCAAAATCAAGAAAATTAACAGTTAACTTATTGAAAGAATTCCAACCGTAAATTATTACAAATTGATAGGAACATATGTTTATAATTTTTAAAATAATTTTTCAATCAACAGAATTTAATATTTATAAATAATTTTTAGAAATCTGTAATAAAAAATTTAATTACTGCAGTTACTTTTCACTCACGGTAACAGTATTTTTTTTATATATTACTCCTTCATGATGAAATTTCAGTATCACATTTTGAGTATGAAGCGAAATATAATTTCTAAATTACCTGACATCGACGTTTTACATTCATCATTAGTGGACCCAAAAAAGTGCGAAAATATTTATGCATTGCTTATTTTCATAACAGTGTGTTAAAAGATGATGTGCTAAATTACATTTTTTTTAAATCCTTTCCAAAATAAGCCACGCAGGTGCGTTTAAATTCACTTTCACATAATCATCACTCTCCTTTTCGAAAAACGGAAAGTAATGTTATGAAAGTATTTCTTAGTTGTCCAGAACTAGTTACCTTGTTTGCCGGTTTCACAGTGTTTCTATTATTTCACTCAGACGTGTGCAACAAAATGAAGAATTAAAAAAGGTTAATATTTCTACGAGATCTGATGTGGGTAATAAAATTTGAAGACTGTAACATAGCTTAATAATTGCATTTAGCTGGGTTGCCGCTTCAAGATATATATCCTGAGAAATCCAGAAGGAACCATCTCTCCCAAGGCGCGATGAAGAAGTTCTGTATTGAATTACTTGTCGATATAGAGTTGAGACCGTCCATCAGCCAAGCGCCAGAGATAATATTTCACTTGTAGGAGCGATCTGGCCTTGTGAGAAGAATCTGAAAACTTGGTTCTTTAAAGGGCTAAATTCATGTTGCGTGAGAATCAACAACTACTGAACCATTGCGTTTGTAGTTGCAGCCTAAAAGGTATAAACGTACTTTATTTACTCATACTTCATGCTCAGAGAGTGGTAAAAGAACTTCTTGTCATTTTTTAGTTTAGATTATAGATTCTGAGAAGAGTATGTTAAAAAAAATACTGTTTAGTTGATACGAAAAGAATTAGACACCAAAATAAAATTTTCATGAGCACAATCAAAAAGTAGTCTTTTATACAAACACCAGCACTCAAGCGGAATACACACAAATTCCCGCTAGGAGAAGAAGAGTAAGTCTCCAAGCATAAAGAAATTGGAGGTATGTAAGATTTGCTGTATATAATCGAATGCGTAGCGTGGGGATTACCATCTGTAATCAACAATTTAAATCACCTGTATATTTGGGGATTACCAACTGTAATCAACAATTTAAATCACCTGTACATTTTGATAACTCGGGTATCAATTGGTTGTGTTCAACATGATTCAAATTTCTATGTCTTTCTAAGATACTTCATGAAGATAGTGATTTGATTAGAAGAACTTGAAATTAATATTATACTTTATCAATTTATCTTACACTATAATATATTCATAAAAGCTTTGAAATGTGTCGTTTCGTACTTGAGAAATTTATTGAAAAGTTATTTATATAGTTTAATTAGACATGCATTCATATTATAGTTTAGGTAACAGCTTTAAAACGGTTATAGAAATTCAATGTATCATATTAGGATTAAAGTAAGGAATTTATATACTTTTATAACACAGCACACAACGGAAAAATTAATTCCTGCAACAGTACAAAGAAAATCAAAATACATTTCTATAAAGCGACTGAGATCTGAATGCAGTTGAATAATGGCGTTTTTAAATGGCGGTGCTAATCTGTTACGTGCTATATGTCAACTAAAATTACTATTTATCATAAATACGTGTGTAGGTTCAGCCATTACTTGGAATGAGACGACCTTGAAAGTTCAGCGACAAACAGAGATAATCAAAAGATTACGGTAGAGCATCAAGAATTCGGCATCATAAACATACTCCTGCTGCCTCCCCTATACGTTTCACTGAAGTGAGATGTCTTTGGTTTGCCAGTTGACTTCATATTTTCGCTGTCAGTCAGATAATAAAAAATAGTGTCAATCTATAAGCTAGATCAACCAATTTCATTTATATGTGACAGGATCAATAAATATTTAATATCACTTTGTAGAAATTTAAGCGAATCATATAGTATTTTCAGAATATTTCTTTGTTTTAGCAATACTACAAAAATCAAAATCGACGTCATTAGCAATACTTGCCAGATAAATTCCTACCAAATCCAATATAAATGAAACCATTTAAGTGGAATATATACTTTATTTCAAGATACATCTTAAACATATAACGATAAAAGGAAAGATGCATTCACGTGAAAACCTTACGGTCACTTTTACTAAAATGGTTCCATCCGACTTTTGCATTTAAATTTATTTTTGTATGCCAATTGTAAATGAAAACACATCAGAAATTTCTTAAGTACCTTATATCCAACATATTCTCTCAGTCTTCTTCAAGAGCATTTAAAAGTTTTTAATTCACTCTTAAAAAGTTGAGTTCTTTATGATGCTTGGCTGTAAGATTATGACAAATAACTATTGTCTGCACTGGAGAAATGGTATTTTACCTTGTGAATTATTTTGTTCATGAAATACTCCTCTTTACTCGCACTTTAAGTATATTTTCCACAACTTAAATTTTTTGACTGGTATTTCCTCTCTTTCCTTGCGCATGGCTTTCTTTTTCTTTAGGTTCTTCATTTATTATACGAGCAAATCTTTTACCGTTATATGAATTTTTTATAAAGCTACTGCTCTTTGTCGTCCTATCAACCTCTGGCGTCAGGAATAAAAAATTTACGAGACCTAACAAAACAATATACCTTTGTGGTTGCTACGTCTTCGCTATTCTGATTGCGTTATTCCGTCGTTAAACTTTCGTTTTTGAGGTAGAAGTTGAGGAAACTCACAAAATTCAGTAATTCTGGTGTAAAAATTAAAACCATTAATGTAGGTGGAGAATACATGTGTAATAAAGGAATATTTGCACGCACGTGCAACACTAAGAGAAATTTTTAATTAAAACATTAATATAAAGCATTAAACAAAATTTAATAATTAAACCTATTGGATTCAAATACGTATGATGTTCTGTAAGCAAGGTTTCCGACAGATGTGTATCTCTATTTATAATTGGTTCATGATTCAAATCAACTTCTAGCTATCTGCAATTTATTTTTACATGGCAACTAGAACAGACTCCATTTGAATGGTAGGATGATTTCTGAACTTCTTGGGTTACATGAATAAAAATAATAAAAACTGTTCAAATAGTACAGCGTATGATATTTGACAAACATGCAGCTACAATTTGCATATACTATTTTTAACAACCTCCACTTGCAGTGTTTAATTCTTTTTAAAAATCTATAAAAATACGAAAATAACTATACAAAACCAATAATTAGTCACCAATGGCTAAGTTAAACTCCGTCACATATTTGTCTCGCACCTGTGTCACAAGAACTATTCATCTTATTAATCTAGAATCTAGCTGTCCTCGCTCTGAAATTAAACATTAAATCAGAAATGTTCCATACTGATTTGTTCATTCTCTTCGACTGTTCGCACAGCCATCTTTCATCTAAGATAATTACATTGACATGGGTAAACATTATACTTTTCTCCTACGGTTTGTTTCGTACCGCTCGGTTTGATCGTCTTGAGGAGCCGTCCTGAAACTAATATCAAAGCCGTAAGACGGCTGAAGTCACTTAAACCGACGGAGTTTCTCGAGCCTGCTGACCCGACAGAGTCAGTGGCAAGTTTGCCAACCTACGCCTGACTCTACAAACTCCCAATTGGCTGTAGCCCTCGTAAGCTGCAGCAGCAATTCAGTTCGACAAACACGTTATTGGCAGCACAGGGCACAAAGCCAGGAGAAGCGCCCACTCAGCAACCGGTCTGTTTAATTCCATCTCGGCTACGTCAGATCGCATATCTATCTGGCCAACTCCAAACATGTTCATTATTTGTGGCTTCTCTGTTATTACAGTAATTTGATTTTATTTTGATTTTTTTCCACTAAACATTCAGCCTATTTCTAACTTGGCTATTACCACTGATAACACCGTGATAACAGTAATATCTCTTCCATTAAAATTAATTTCACCTTCGGACGTTTGTAAGATTTGTAATTCTCCCACATATCGTTTGTCGCAATTATTTTGATCGGAAACAGTGAAATCTCATTGGAGTCATGGTCAGATGTAATTCTAGTGAAAAACGATTAAATATATGTTTTCTTGTTTCTTTTTGGTACCGGCAGCACAAGCAAAAGTAAAACAAAAGGCAATGATACTCAAGTTGTAAGATGATCCTGCAATATTCGTAAAACATTTTTTGGTGAAAAAATGTTACCACATCTAATACTGTACATCTGTAATTCAGGGATCAAATTATTCTAACACCTACGAGGAACTCAATGACTCCTAAACTCATAATTTGTAGACAGCATTTCGGTTTTTCAAAGGTTAGATCTCACGATGCACCGCAACACAGTTTAGAAGCTACTCACTTGTCTCTAAGTACCTCTTGGAAATAAACACTATCATTCGATTACAGCAATTACTGTATTAGATTGAAAGTATGATCTACTATGGCAATAAATCAAATAAGAATAGCTTTCCGTTCAGCTTGCTTAATACTTTTAGTCACTACTTTTATACTGATTCCATAGAGCGTACTCCATACACGGCCTCAAATAGACTTTTGTTTTTCGTATTCCTGATAACGTATCCCATCTCAACAAGGCATGCATTAATTATAGTTTGCTTTGCTATCTTTCATTAACGTAAGAAAATTTATCATCTCGAGTAAAGATTGCTTCTTCGACAATAATTCACACTAAAACATACAATAATACTTTAAAATCAGCGACGTCTAATCTCGACGTGTTTAAAAAGCTATCTTTAGTAATTTTTCACCTTTGTATTTGACAGTATCATCTGTGATTATTGGATACATATTTTTTTCTTTGAAAATTCCACCGTAGGCTAGAGGCATATTGCACGCGTGATCGAATATTTTTAGGAAGCAATTTTACCGCCAAAAAAAGAGTTCCCATATAATTACAAGATAAGGTGTTGTGTCAACACTACAGTAAATTCGTTTGGTCTTGCTTTCTATTTGCCACGAATTCTGTCTACAGTTTAACGTGAAATCAAAGCCATGGAATGTCCTTGGAGTACTTCAAACGATCGAGTTAAATCCTTAATTTATAAGAAATTATTGTGTTTGCAACAGCACAAAATAATATTAACGCCATGAAATGTGCATTTCATTTTTTTAATATATGTATATATATTAACTGCTACCAGATTGTGCTTAGTTTTTGTAGCTTTTCCTTTTAACTTCCCTCTGCCATAAGGGTATACATACCGGTCATGTATAAAGCAGCATCCTCAATTTCAGAGTAACATAAAAGTATCTTCATAATACTGAAACTCTGCGGTATGTGTATAGTCGTTAATTATATCTTTTCATATTTACCACAGTTACCGTTGATTATCTCTGAAAATAAGTTACTTTACTAAACAAGATGCCTATGTATTCACCCAGGAGGGCTTCCCCCCTGTTGTGCTTGCGCCGCAAACTAGGCCGCACCGCAGCGCACGCTAACTGTTCACCGGGCGGCCCAAGTTTGCTCTCACTCTCTAAACACGTTACCGACCTATCTCCCGCTCCACGCCGTGTGCTCTCCACGCTATCTCGACGACGCTACTCCCACAGCTTGCAACCCGTACGTGCTAACGTGGTCTGTTTATTTGTTTGTAAAAGAGAGAACAAAGCAATACAAAAAAAAAGTTGTGGTCGTGTGAAAGCATCTAATGTCAGCTTATCTATTTTGGTTATTATACATATTTCAGACGTTTTTGTTTGTTTAAGTGCCGTACATTTTAATCTTTTCTGTTAGTTTTGTTTATCTTTATAACAATTATATAATTTATGATATGATTCATGAGGGATATTTCACTATGGATTCTCAGCCTTATTAGATTAATGTTATCAGTATGAAGATACCAATTTAGAGCAAGAAGATTTGAATTTTACTCCAAATAAAACTAAAAATAAATGGCAGAGAAGCACGTGTTTGTGCCATTAAATTTCTTGTTATCTGCGTATTCTATTAAAACTCAATTGTTTTTGTCTGGTATATGGAGCTCGAATTCTGGGGCCAGGAGGATATGCTTCAGACGGTAAAATTCAAATGAACTGTGGTAGCTTATATGACTCTGGGAAGAGTGGTTTTGCGAAAATGTATATCTTTTTTAAAATGTTTCTTAGACTGACGCTCGACTTCTTCAATAATTAGTTGAAATTGGTAGTAATAATAATGTACAATTTAGAATTTAACTTGCAAGGGATTCGTCTAATTCATTTTAGTTAATTTTGTTGCTAGCAAAAGACTCAATTTAACAACTATTTTTATTTATTAGTTCTTAATCGTTTACGTTATATGAATGTTACAGGTCTGCTAATAATACCACCGCAGAACTGTTTGTGGTGAACATACAGCTCAGGAAAAATGTTCATTTGTGTGACGAAGTTTTCAACTCCCCTGTAAAATACGCTCCGAGATTGTCGCACCGAAAGCGCTCAGAGCAAACAGTATGACGTCTGCTTCCATAATATCAGTGCCTTTGTTATGACAGTTGGAATTTCCTCGTTTTGTATCAAATGAAATCGCTTGTTTTTTCCCCAAAGAAACTTCAAACATCTAATATAACGCCGAGAATGACAAATCTTTTTCGCACTAAAAGCATTTATCGCGGAATCTCGAAAAGTTAGTTAACTGTGCCTATAGAAAACCACCACACCATTGGTTATTATCTACAATGCTTTATAGTCCAAGTTTCGCCGGTTTCCACGTACTCAACAAGGCGTGACTACCCTGTCATCTTTCGTCGTACAAACAGCAATGTTGAGGTTTAATAATACACCCGACGGGTTGCACGACGATAAAATTTTGTCGTTTGATGATACCAAACCCTTCGTTGTCAACAGGAGTAATCAGCCGTTAACAGTTTTATATCCACGCTGCACCATTCGTTTGGCTGCGAAATGCGACAGTCAAGATAGTGACACATGGACAACAGAATTGCAGTTTTTGCTTGTTCAGTAAGTTCCGTAGGATTACCAGCATTCACTATTGGTAATGAAATTTTCACAAACATCATTTAATATGTTTCTATATTAACTTGCTTTTATAATTTGTAACTACCTCCAACTTTTTTAAATGTTTTCAGCGATGATGAGCTATTTGATTTTATAAAAACGTTGTCATTCAGCATTCAATTTTGACCTGGTCCTTATGAGAATTCATTTTTTGAGCTTCGATTAACCATGTATCTAGGCTTACTTATTTAATAACTATGCTTGAAGTCCACAAATAAATAATGAGATGTGAAATTTTTCTAAGAGAAAATAACAATAACAGTTATTGGCGTAACAACTACGTTGAAAATGTCTGACATTCTGACAGTAGCTTACTAATACTATTGATAACATATTTCAATAGTTGATGTTACATATTTCTACAATTATCTGTAATTAAATTTCTCTTCATTTCACATTTAAGTTTTATACGTTTTTATCCTAACATCGTAAACTAAACTTCGCGACCCTTCAGTTAACATAAGGGTGTTATTCTGCAGTGGACAGACAACGTTGTAGCGTACTTTATTTAATAAAAACATATCACAAGCTCTCAGTCATATGTTTTACAAAGATGTCCGTCAGCCTTCAACCAAAACAAATATTTTGAAAGAATGGAGGATATGAAGGTAAATTAATAGAAGAAATCTGCATCGTGTTGTGGTATTTGATCCATAACTCAAACACATCCTGTCTACTTTAATCTGGACAGAATGAGGGAAAATTTGCTTCTTTGCATGAAAGTGAGTTGACATTGCGTCAATTTTCTGTTAAAGAAAGTAGTAACCAGTTACAATATAAATACATTTTATCATGTTCGAAAGAAACAATAACGGATATTCAATAAAAAAATTTCTGCAATAATTGTGTGCAAAAACTTATTCATTTCCATTTTTTATTAGATTTTCATCTAATATTATTATCACATCACTGAAACAAAACTCTTTGCTTTCGGAAGTAAAGCTCATCACATAGGGTTTGTCCAATGTACCAGTAACGTATTATTATTATTACTCCGCGATTCACTAAAAGTGTGTGGCGGAGGGTGCATTGCACCTATCGAAAAGGGTGATGGTTTGGAAGGGATATAAGGTATATGGCAGGAGGCTCCCATGGGCTATTGTGAGGAACCATCCCAGCATTCGCGTGGAGTGATCTGGGAAAACCATGGAAAACCAGATCAGGATGTATTGATTTACAGAACTGCCCATGAATACCATAAATATTTATAGGGCCATGATTTTTTCCCTCTGGGTCACTGTTTTAGCTAGCAGCTGCTAACGATACATGTTCCATTCACTTCTAACGGTATGTGACTTACCCTTGTTAGAGATTTTATCTGATTTTCCGTACAGTGCCATAATATTATTGTATTTTTCTTGTTCAATAATTACAAGTACCACAGTGGAATCCATATACCGAAATTTTATTTGAATTTTTTAACTCCCGAATATTAACTACTCGCAATCTTGTGTTATGCTTTGTTAGTTGTGTCCAAAGGGAAGATTCTTTGAGCGTGCCATTCAGTCGGGCAATTTGTGTATGATTTCATCTCTACATGTAACTATTTACATAAATGAGGTAGTAAAAATATTTGGAATTTTATGCAAGATACACGAAGTATTTAATTAGAATGCTGCCATGTTTCATGAGAGGAATTGATAAAATGATCTAGTTTCAGGCAAATAGTTAATAGTTCCAGATATGTTTGAGTGACACAAACCTTTATCCATTTCAGTATGAACTTTTTTTAATGAACAAATGCAATTGCAAGAAAAACATAATAATTAGGTTAGTTAGCACCCATTGATTAATACCATTTGTTTTGTTTAGCCTCGATAAGGAGAAAGCTGTCTCCAGGCCAGCACAGTGCGGTGTTGGTAGCACACACTTTGCGCAGCGTGGAGACGAAGTCTCCGACAGTCCCCTAAGCACTGCTTGCTAATAACTACGTGGATCTTTAACTCCTCTGGGGAAATGTGTTGGAGCAGCAGTGTGCCTGCTGAGCCCTGCCTAACTTACTGCAATAAGAAACCTGACTCATTACCTTGTAGCATAGGCTGAAGCAATACTGCAAAATCCTGAAATATACTTGTATTGAATGTTTTGAGCTCAAGGATTTGTTTTAGATTAACAAAAAAGTAGGAAGTTTAGATTAACAAAAAAAGTAGGAAGTTTTAACACAATTACCAGCAAATTAGTGCAAGGAGTAGATGCCTATAACTCGCACGGATACTGCTCGAATCGGTTATTCCTTGTGTGATAATTCCTTAATAACCCTTCACAGAAGCAAAATTTCATGTTACGAAATTTACTTCCTATGGACGTGTTATAAACGTTATTTTCTTTCCATCATTAGAGAATTTACGTCTTTTGCCATGTAGATCTTTTATATAGGACTAGTGTAAGCCCGTGACCGTTTTTTTGCGTATTGTCACGGGTATCGAATAGTTCCAGTTTTTAGAATGAAAGATTATGACAGATTGATCTGACCTAGCCAATTATAAGCTTGACCTGTGTTTCACCCTTAGGATGAATAAAATCTCTTGAGCTTGAAGAACTCAGAAGCATAAGTAGAGGTAGGTATAAAACACGGACAGGAAAGATCACGCTACCGTGTAACTGTTTCAATGGTCATACACTCGAACTTGTTTAAATACGAACTTGACTTCTATTTGACCCTTAAAGATCACTCTGCAATTATTATTATTTTTTATTTTTTTTAAAAATCCTGTTTCCTTCGAAAGCATCACGTTGTTTATTATTGAGACTTGGCAAACACTCATAATGTAAACATTGGTCACAGTATCTGTGACGGCCAGAGAACTTAATACACATTCCATATTATGAAACAGTTGAGCAACTCCGCAGAAATAAGTTGCCAGATTAGTGGATTCGGTGACACACTTGGTCAGATGTCCACTTAAAATAACCTAATAACTCACATACAGCTAACATGAATAAAGACCAATAAAGAAAGTGGCCAGTAAAATGCTTAAAAAGCAAATAAACCGTAAAGCATAAATTTTGGTCAAGCACATTAGTGAAAGTTTTAATTAAATTGAAATTTATCCTAAGCCGAAATGACAATTGTCAATCGCGGTTACAGCAGATACTATGAGTAGTTTAATTTTTAAAAGTTTTTTAAGTTGTTTTAATTAGTAACATGTTACTGAAAAGCAAATCCACGTTTTTTCAGCAGCAAAATTTATTAAAAATGTTTTTAACTATGAAACGCTATAAAAAGAAAACTTAATGAATGTATTATGCCAATTAATTTAGTAGCAGTTGCTTAGTTATTAAATTGTAGACATAACTAGGAATTCCTTGTAATGGTATCTCTGGTCGCTGTTTTGTGAAAGAAGGCTGCCACGTGACACCATTCTCCGACCAATAGCTATCGATGTGAGTGGGTGACTTTACGAAATTATATAATAGGTAAAAAGAAATATTTTTTTTAATAAAATTAGTGATTAAACATACAAGAATTACACGTCTCTTAGATCAAGAATAAAATGGCATTACGTCGTAACAAGTGCATTTAAGTGGTTGTATTTTACGATCCTCGCTGTTAATTATTTTCTTGTGATTCTCCTTGTAAGACGTCTATTCCAAGAAAGAAAACTAGGAGACATCCAAATAATCCACAAAATTTGAAGCCAACATAAAATTCTATTTACGTAAACCATGTCTCAGCTAAACAATTATCGTAGCAGGAGAACACTTTGATCCACAATACATAATGAGGGAAAAAGTATTTTAATGAGGTTTCTATATACAGAATCAGGATTTTTTTAATTAAATTTCTATCCAGAACGACTTTTTTAATTTGTAAACTAACATATCATAGGAGTATGAAACAAATCTTTCGATAGTTTCATATCTGTAAGCTGCATCCACCGCGTGTATGGGAAGGATTAATATTTCTGACAATTTTAGGTATATTTTTCCTAAACTAACTGCACAGTTTAAACTTGTAAACTAACTGCGCACTTTAGAAACTGAGGACCGCGGACATTGTTTGCAGAGTAGGTGTGAGATCAGCCCGTCTAAACTGTCGCACTGTGGAAATTACTTATTATTTTCATTTACAAGATAAGTACTGGTTATTGTCGATGAACGATCATTCAGCGGACTTTCAACGCTTTCTTCGATCGTCTTACATGTATGCACTAGTGCCCCTGGAACTTATACGTAACGGGGTAACAAATTCCTTGTTTGGTCCTGCTGCTATGTAAAGCAATGTTACAAACTGATCCTGCTCAACTGATCAAAATTTTGTTTGCTACTTGGAGTTCAACACTTTATTTTATCCTAAACTTTAAACCTGAAGCTTTACTGCCCTACTACCGACAGTTCCAATGAAGTTCCAGTCTTCGATTTGCTAACTGGCTTACAGTCTTTGGATTATTGAGGTGGATAGACTGCCACAGATTTTGAGCAAGACGAAGTAATTAGTACTACTGATTAACGGTGTACATCTCCTTACAGGTTCCATACTCCAGATTATAGTCATCGCTTATCATATTCATAATTCCGCGTATATTATAAATACTTCTCATTTACCGCTGTTAATAAATATTAATTTTACATTATAGAAATAATTAGTAACGTTGTGGATAAAAAATAAACAGTTAAAGAAACAAGCAAACAAACAGTATGCTTTTTTAACACCTATGACGTAATTGAAGTACACTACTTTTTTTAGATTTTTGTTAACAGCCGTTCTATAATTAATCTTTAGCATCGAAAACGCAATAAGTAATGCATCATAAAAGGGAATACATACATAACATATAAAAAAGTGTCATATGAAAATACAATAATCATATGCATAGAACTACTGTCATTCTGTCTATATTTGTCATTTTCTATAGGCTGAAAATTCTATAGGCTGATAAATTCAATGTACTAGGATTAGTTAACGATCTTGTTTTCAGGTCTCAATTAAAACATTATCTCTCATACTGAGAATGATGTAAAAATGGGAAACTTGAGGTAGATATAGAAACTAAAATATAATGTAAACATCCATGTTCATTCTCTTATACTTTTTGGAGGTATATATCAGTTTTCTGTATCATAACTTTGAAATAAAGTAACATAGAGCCAAAAATATTGGCATTTTGTTAGTTTAATATGATATGAGACAATCAATTTAGGTTTCATTCATATGAATAAAGTAATCTGCTATATTGAAAATTCCTGCAGAGTTTCCCACTCGATGAAATACTTGAGAATTTATTTTGCAATCAGTCCCATTAATTGTATACTTTGTAGATGTTTCCAATCATTCATAAGATGGAGAAATTAATAATAAGCCTATTTGCCTGACCGATCGGATTAAGAAGGTATGCGGATATCTTATGTAACCGTAGTATATAAATTTAGGATACATGTAGAGACAATAGAATTTGAACATCAGAAACGCATATCTTTCTCGCAGTAATGCTGGTTTATTCCACTCAACCATCTCCTCCATTAATAAATAAATCAAGTCCGTCCTCCAAAAAATAGAATTTAGCTTTCAATATCTATTGTTGTACCAAACATTTTTCATAATTACATATCTTGATTGGAAGAATTTTCTTGCCTTTGATACAGCATCTGTTCCTATTCAAATAATAAATGAGTCTGTTGTTCCATGATGTCACTTCTGATGCGATTTTTTTATTCTAATTTCTATTTGTTTAGTATTAATTCCTGTTTAACTATTGTATCATTTCCTATTATAAAATTATTTCTGTTACCAAAAATTTGAATCTTCGACTGCAGCCTAATATGAAACTTATCACTGTCATACAAATACATGACATTGAATAATAATCAGAAAATTGGCATTCAAATAATAGAATCTTCAGTAGTACTGCAGGAATTAAACTAAAAAATTGAATTTCACAATTAAGTTACAAAAATGTTTAAAGAACCATTGCTACATATTAAACATTCCAAAATGCAATGTCTGTTTTATAACAATTGACTTCAAGAATGTTAACAAATTCTCTCAGTTACGTCGTATTATAAAACCAATAAATGATCTCCAGTCATGATAAGATTAAACAGAAACATTTAAACGCTACGGTGCAGGAAAAATATCCGTATCGCTAATATCTAATATTCCAAAGCTCATAAGATGACGTTTTATTATGATATTGTCGTTTGCATCGTTAATAATAATGCGTATGGTCTTATTGGCCAGGATATAGAAGGGTTGGGCCACTGACTGACAGAGTTTCTTTTGTTAGGTATTATCATTTCTACAAAAAAAATATACTGTATACGTTTGATTTCAATAATAATGAATGGTTTGTGTTTCACTGCCTTCTGTCTTCCAATGAATCCCATTCCAGCTCTATTATCATATCTGTTACTGATTACATTCTGCGGTAATTTCCAGAAACAAATCTAGTAGCCCTTCTTTGCTACCTCTCCAACTCCTGTATTTGATACGCAAAATGTGGGTCCCATACTACACAATCATATTAAAACAATGGCCTGACCAAAGTTATGTAACCCAATTCCTTTATTTGTCTCGTACATCCCCTCATCACTCTCTCCAAAAAGTGCAGAATTTTGAAACCTTTTCCTATTACCTGACCAATATGTCCTACCCAGTTAAGCTTGTTATCAAATGTAATGACAAGATATTTGCATTTCAAGTCTCTAACAAGCAATTATTACCTCACCTTATAATCGTAATCAACCTTTAGTTTTTTATTTGTCTATTTAATAAGCTGACTCTTCTTTGCATTTATATCTCTACCATACGACTTGAATATTGTGAATTATTTTGCATGAGTAATTTAGAATAAAAGTTGGAAATATTTATAATGGTATAGAATGATTAAGATCACATTAAAACGCATAGAATAAAATTTTCCTTTCTTTTAAAGTCTGTTACGAACTATTTATATAACAGAAATTTAACAAATTTTGCTGAACTATAAAATTAAGAGGCTAATGTATTGTTTATACGTGTAAAATAATTAGTCCATAATATTTAAGAAACTTGGACCTTTATCTTATAATTTTTGGTTTCTTCTAATGGATTGGAGCTGTAGCTGAATTATTCACACCATAAACTTGAATTATTGCCTAGTATCAATCAGGATAACAGTTCAGCGTTTACCCGCAGTTGCTGACATTAAAATTATCTTCTGCTTAGTATAGTATCTTTCCTGCAGGTAAATTAGATAGGCAATGCAGTATTTTTCTTGGAACTGTATGCGAATCCGTTTAGCATTGTGTTGGTAGATCGTAAGCTGAACCCACAGAAGTTAGCTGGAGTTTGTAGGTCAGGTTGAGGCAGGCGCAGACGTATCGACGATTTTTTGTCGGTGGCGTGGTGAGGTCGTGGTGTGGGGTGGGAGAAGTGACAGGTGCCCGCACGCCAAGTGGGACTGTTGCGCCAGTGGTTACCGCAACATTAAAACACACAGGTGCGCATTGCGTGTCGGCCGAAACACTTTTCTGGGCCAGTGCTAAGTTAGAACCCGTCATGCCAACATCACCACTACAAGTGAGGCAACGGCACGATAACACGGACGGCTCGAATTATGACCACAGTTTCTTTTATTCTCAGATTAAATGAAGGAGGTATCTTCCCTCGCCACGGAAAACGCAAGTTTATCTTTCCCATTTCATTACCACCTGAGACAACTTGTGGCACGATACAGTAGTTCAGAGAACACCTCATCAATATTTATGGGTCACAGTTATTTCATTTACCAGCAACTGAAATAAGGGAAAATATTTAGATTTCGATATTGTCGTGTGTCTCCATTGTTCTACGGTGACATGAACACTTTTTCAATATTCTAGGCACGATCTGTTTTCGCTTGTAGATTCAATTTCCATGATGCTTGACTGTTACTTATTGCTGTGAACGTGAAAGTTGTTATAAATTCATTTCATATATGAATGCTGACACTTCACTATTCCATCGTGGGTTACGTGTGTGAATACATATTGTCAACAGGTGTCTGCTTTAAGCTCCTCCATCCAGGTTCGTCGTTTGAATAATAACTATCCATATATTATAACAGCATCTTGCGGTTAAACTGTAATGTTATTCGAATGCTATTTCGACTTCACCAGCCATCAGTTTTCCATCGTTCACGATACCAGTTCGAGAAAATGCAATTACCGTTTATGTTATTTATAATACATAACTCCCTTCTAGTCTCAAATGTTTCCAAGTCAATGTTCTGAAAATCAAGCGCAACGGAAGGAAATATAAGATGAGTATTTGAATCATACATCCCATAAATGCGAATTGTATTGCCACATTTTATAGCAACCTGCAGAGATCAATGGGTATAGTTGGAAAATCAAGTAATGAAAATTTAGAAGTTTTGTCACGGCTTTTATTATTACAGTTCAATGAAATTTTAATTTTAAACTTTAGTCTAAAAATTTTTACAATGATTTATAAAACTACGGCTATTTGACGCGTTAGCTTTAAAACATGCCTAATTTTCAATTTGTTGGTAACAGCTTCTTGATGGTTCAAAATTAGTTCGGTTTTAGTAATCTATCTGAAAAGAATAAGTTCTTCTTTACATTCATATCACTCAAATTATGTTGTGGGTGAAAGTTAAAAGTTAATTTACAACTTTTAATTTATAATTTAATTAATATTTGACACCGATACCTAAAGCGCAGGCAAAATTAATAAGCTATTTGACTAGTTCAGTAACAAGCGTTGTGTTATTATTTGCGCAAAGAAGACATGCATCTAAGCATTCAA
Organism: Vandiemenella viatica; assembly: GCA_031002005.1. Classification (NCBI taxonomy): domain Eukaryota; kingdom Metazoa; phylum Arthropoda; class Insecta; order Orthoptera; family Morabidae; genus Vandiemenella; species Vandiemenella viatica. Next base: position 339,858,130 of record JARYHS010008074.1, on the reverse strand, counting down.
AAACACAATACTATTAAACTGAAACGTGAGACATCAGATACTGATGAAAGAAATAGCAGAGAGCTCTGTCAGAAAATAAGCCCTTTTAATGTAACAGAACTTTCGCCGATAGGCCAGAACGTATTGAGAATGAATTATACTCTGGACGTCCGGAAACGGAGAACAAAAATAATTTTTCACTATGAATTCGAGAAACTACCGAAAAGACGACACCAATGTTTACATATGAAGGAAATCACGTTGAGAAACATACAGTATGTAACTGACTTGGTTTATGATGTTATCTTTATAAATTGCTTCCAAAACTTTAGCATCCTTTCTATTAGCGGACAGAAAGCTTAAAATCGCAAGATATGTTACTCTGTGTAACAAGGAGTCGATAAAAAAAAATAGAGGCGCAGTTACAGGATTTATGATCCTGAGTTAGGCAGCAAAATTGTTCGTTCGATTTGTCACAATCCAGTTCGTTGACTGATTGCTTTTCGAAATGCATTCAAGCAGGTGACTTTAATTATGACTCGTTTATGATAAATTTTTCGGTGCCGTTGTAATGAAAACTTTCGTTCGATGTTTACCTCTCTTTTGAAGTTGTTAATAACGCGACATTGATAGTCATTTCGTAGCAGAAAAAAAATATGTAAACGCCACACTGAATGAGAATTATTGCGTAAAACAAAAATTGTGAACGTTAATTAACAGAAGGTTGCGTGAGAAGTACAAATTCTGATATCTACTGCACTCACAATACGTGACAACATACCAAAGAATTACGAGTATAATACCAAAAATTCTAAAATATATGATAGTCAACTTCATTAAAATGAAACCCTATTTCACGTTATCTGTTTCGCGATACGCCAGCCTGTCAACGAGTTAAAGATAAAATAGATCTGGGTAGCAGCCATTCTGACTAAGGTTTTTAGGCGTCTTTGTGTAATCATCAAGACAAGAAATTTCACCACGAAAACCATATATTTCCGTAAAAAATTAACACGTCACAGAAAGAAGGAAACTCTTATGCCCCTCCCCTTCAGTATATCTTTAAGCGAGCAGTTCACATATATATGAATATATATATATTTTGTATCTCGGAAACGGATCTAACGCCAACTATTAGACGTTTAAGGTACCAGTAAGCTGAATAATTTTAGTTAAGTTTATCTTTGCTTCGAGCAAGGAATTCATATATCTTTAAGCGAGTAATTTTTGCATACTAGTTGTCTCGTACATATAATATCATAATTAGTCACCGAATGATATAATAATAATGTGGAATAAGTTAATGCAAGTATATTTATTAATGAAAGGAATTTTATTTTGAAGAGTAGCAATAAATATCACTTTTACTGCAAAAAAGTCATTATATTTAAATGCTACATGTTTAATTGTAAAAATTTAAAAAGTAGATATTTAAAAAACATATTGGATTTGTCAGATGTGATTTTTTCAAACTTCTTTGTTATCCAATAGTTTACATAACTTAGCAGTTATAATGTGGATATCGTTTACTTTTTACCGTATTTGTCTTTAACATGTAGATAAATATTACTGTATTTACGATCTCGAATAAAATTAAGTACAGGTGTCCGTAAGAAAAACCAGGTTCTGGTAAATACAATCCAGCGATTATAAGCGTCTGAACTTGTGGTTTATTAATGGTTGCTTTAATTGAGAATTGTTTTATTGATCATTTGGAAAGGCACGGTTGGATCAGAAGGTATGAGGTTAATGCAAGATATTAGCATAGTTTTATCAGAATGAATAAATTAAGCACTGATGATGTACTAGTCGAAGTGAATTAGCACTATCTTGCACCACTAACTAATCCCTGATTAGCATTAAGATTTCTATTTGACATAATAATAGCATTTTTCTTTAAAGGAAATTTGTTGGGTGGTATACCGAACGATCTTGGAAACGGCTCTTTGGATTTGGATTAAATATTATATGTAGATAACATTTTGCAGAAAAACTTTTACTTTAATCAAACTTCACGTAAATCTTGCATATTTAATAGAAATCGAAAGATGCCCAGAAAAGATCTGACTCCCAGGTACTGTGCTTAAATTGTTGAAAGAAATGTAGTGATTCAATAGTATTAGCCTAGCTTATAATTATTTGGCTTTCAAGTAATAAATGAGTGTTACTTCGGTAGTAATATACAGTTTAAAAGATGTTAGAAAGCGCAATTAGAGAAAAGGGGATTTGTAACTGAAGTTGAGATAAAAAACAAGAATAAATAGAGCTGACCATTGCGTTCCAAAGTATGCCAGCAAAACTGAAATCAGTATAATAGGAAGTAAAACTGCTGGAATCGTAAACAACGAGAACATACTAAAGCCTTATAAATCAAATCAGTAGGTGAAAAGAAGTATACACCGAATGTAGAACACATTTTGGAGATAGATTATTTTTTAATGCATATGTGGCAAATCCGTAAACAAAGAAAAGGACATCTTCAATCTGTCTGGAAATCTACAAAACTACGTCACAGCGTTAAGTTCCGCACCTTCTTGAAAATCAAAATGGGAATATGGTAGCTTAACATGAAGCCCGATACGCAAATCGTAGCATCGACAAATAGCCAATCAGCGACCAATACAGGAAAAAAATAAGAAGGTCAAGGAGAAATGGATTTGTAATATCTTGATGAGGAAGGATAATTTCCAACTTAGGCTCTTGAATAGAGCCCGGTACACCTGAAAAGCATGTCAGATCTCGGGTGAAAAGGAATATATCTGTAAGGCGGGAACTGGCAGCAGCGAAAAACACCTTGTGAATGGGAAAAGCAATAACAAATACCACATGCGACATTTCGAGGAAGATGCATGTTCCGCTTGGAATTGAAGGATATGGTGGCGAAATTGAGTTACATGTTAAATTTTCCTAGTAAGAAGAAACTTAGAACTTCATATGTTGCCAATAGCAGTAAAGAACAGAATCCACCATATTACCAGTTAGATACGCTGCATTTAAATAGCATACATCTAGGCTAAAGCAATCGACAAGCCAAGACATTGCACAAAGGTGGTAGAAATTGTTTCATGGAATATGGGCTGCCGTCAACAAGCTCAAACATCAACTTTATTCGACCTGACCGGTGATGCCCAGCAGCCACGCTTTGCGTGGCCCTCGTTATGTGCTCTGAAAGCCTCCCACGCACTCTGCAGGATTTATGACTTCTGCCCACGGCAGCATTTCACTTCTGTTCACTTCACACGTCCACTTTCCGCTTTAACTGTCTTCTTGTTTCTAGCAACTCATTCACAATTCCCTTTCCCCCCCCCCCCCCCATTTTTCGTGGTTGTATAATTTCCATTTTTAAATTGCTCTTTCTCTCAGTAAAAGGAAAATTGTATCCCAGCAGACAAATCACGTCACTGTAAGCTGCTGTTTAATGCATAATCGGTATATACCACCTCTGTCATTTTGTGTTCCTACAAACACGAGCAACAGCTATTTCACTGCATCGTAATGTAAGAATGAGATACTTTTTTTAGAGTTACATGAAGTTGACCACTTTATTTCTTGTACGAATAACATAATTTGTATTACATTGTTCTTGTGATTATCCATTAAAAGCCATAGTTTTATGATTATTACTTTTTTCATTATAATCTTATGCGTCAAATGTATTTATAACATATAAAGAATTATTACATTTTTTCATGTTAGTACGGTAGTTCTCCGTTTTTCCGTACCGCAAATGTGTTCGTCATATACATTTGTACCTACATGACTTTGTAATATTTAAGTTGACTTGCGAAATATGGTAATTGGTATCTTCCAGTGGCCCTTATCAAATATTAGAAACAATTAGCATCATCTTTTAAATAAAGTATGAAACAAAATATAAACTGAAGATATAAGTCGAAACAAATTATTAAATGTATATATACTTCTAAAGCTTATAAATTAAAATAATTAATAGAATTAAATAAGATGATGCTCTTAGCGTTTATGGAAACAGACCTTGTGCTCTTTTAAATACATTTATTTAAAATATGTCTCAGCTTCATTGAAATAGTATAGTCATCAAAAAGGCATTACTTTCAGTTAGATTTCTAATTGCTTGATTAAATACTTATTTTTTCTCTAATAGCGAACATAAAGTAGCAAAATACACTTTGTATTCTGTTCCTGATGATTTAGGTTCTTCGTTCAGAAGGACGACAAAAGGAAATGGCCAACGGCATGGCTCAGAGCAGAATGAATTACCAGGAACTTCAAAGAAAATATATTCAAAATCAGCAGTCGGCAACATTAAATTTTAATATCAAAATCCTAACGTGGATAAGTTAAAAAAATAATTACAGTGATTTTTTGTAACATCGATGATCCCTGTAAAACCAGATCCTATTAATCAACTACAATTATTACGGTTTAGAGATGCTCCAGTTGACCAAAATTAACTCAGAAACCCTGATTGGTGCTATTTCTGTACGTGTAACGTAAGTGTTGCATGGCTAAAGGAACCTTCAGGCTATTCGAGCAAAGCGTACAACAATCTAGGCGTAAATGAAGATAACACGAGAACTGTTAACAACGTAAAACAATGCCCTTAAAATTTGACTCGAACGGTAGGTTAAAGACCAGAGCAGAATTCTATTCCAGAATAATTTTCCTGAATTTGTTTATTTCCCATATAAGTTCTTCTGTAATAAATTGGAATCCTACGACCAGTTGCAGGGACCCCTAAATACGAAGGGGATCAGTTTTCCTGGAAGTTTTAGAAATATATGTGCCATCCTCTGAATTGATAGTGCAGCAACCATTCAAAAGACCAAATTAATATCTGTAGCTGTCATCACATAATAGATTACATGTTTCGGTGTTCAGTATCTCTTCGGTTGAAACATTTTTGCCAACGCAAATACGGTTTGAATGGCGAAATGAATTTACTTTTATGTTAGATGGAATGCTAGGCTAAAATCTGGGCTTCTAGATTAATTTTTTTATACATTAAATGTCACCATTTCATACTGACTAATTTCATTCTATTAGTTTCGGCACCCGAAAAACGCAACAAAATGTTATTTGACGAATATGTATACGTAATTAGGAAACGTTTAATGAAAACCGATAATTAGTGATCCGTCGAATGACATGCCACCATTTTTTATCCATATCCTGTAAATGAGTTATGCAGAGTATTTCAAAATATTATTCAGTTGGAAACTTAGAAATGACAGCTTAAACAGTGAAAATACATACTTTAGTAAAATTATTTGAATAATGTTAAACATTTCTAAAATTCCTCATGAATGATTGATTAGTTTTATATTTAAAGTCATTGAGGATAGTGGATCATTAAACATTACACTATAAAATTTATTGTGTGTGTTGTGAGCGGTTTTAATCTGAATACAACCATTGTGACACAAAATAACAATTCGCGAAAAGACAAAGAAAGAATTTTTACAACATACCTAAATAATAAGAGCAAGTGTATAGTTAAGTATACAAACCAATAAATATTATTTGATAAATATTCCTCATAAAACCAAGATGCTATTATATCGCTGGATATATTTCTTAATAGAGTAAATATCAACTAAGCACAAACTTTCCATCTAAAAAAAAAAAAAAGCTGGAAGTTTACGCATTATACTCAGAATCAGTTAGCAAAATAACATATGTGTTTAAAATCAACAGGAACAGAGTTTAAAATTATGTAGATTTGAAACTATAGCTGATGCCATGGGAGGAAAAGCATTAGTTGTTGTTGTTGTTGTTATTTAAGTTTTAGGGCGCGTCGACGACGGGGTCATTAGCGCCCTTAAAAGCATTAGCGTGATGCGGAATCTATACTATAGTTATAATAATAATTGGGTGTGGTCGTATGACCTGGTGACAGGGTTTCTATTGGCTGCATATTCCGCCCTGCCGTAACCGCCTTAACCTAACCCGATAAACCTAGCGAGTGTAGGGGATCTACAGCTTAACGTGGAATCCAAACTAAGGAAGCGTTCTGGCGTACTTCACATTATTCAGCAAACTGTGCCAGAGGAGAACGTCGGGTTAAGGGCCTTTAAAAATCACCACCGAAATAGGGATTCGAACCTGGGGCTCTTAAATCGCCAGTTAGACAGCTTAGCCACTGAGCCACCAGACCGCTATATTATAGTTAAGAACAAAGTCATTATTCAGATAGTGCCAGACATCAGGAAAAGGATTTGGAAGCGGATAAATGCAGTTTATCGAAAATGTTAAACTTTGAGAATATTTTTTTCCAGAATTCACCATACTCTAATTTTTTTCGAAATATGAGAAGGCATTTTGTGTTTGGTAAAAAAAGATATTTGTAGGAATCATATTTCAGTTACAAATAATCATAATATGTTAGTTTTTTTATTTGCCTCAAGGCCTTATTTGATTCAAGGTGTATGGCAATTACATTTTTGTTTGTAATTTAGTTTCCTAGCTGTGATAGCAGAATATTTGTTTTTTTATTATTAACAGACGTGAACTCGAAAAGTGAGTTAATGATATTCTATCGTAGAAAAATCATGTCCAAAAGTAAGTTTTGTTAATTTTTTTTTTCTTTTCACATAAATTCGCTTCAACATTTTTTTTTCAAACACTATTAGAGTTTTTCACCTACCCCTTGTAATTTTTTGTATTGATTTAGAACTCTTAATGGAATTGTGGGCAGTGAAACTCAAAAAGGTGAACGAAAGTTGAGTTTACTAAGTATAAAATTTCATTGCATTCATTAAATGAATTATAGTTCAGAGTAGCACCTGAGCTGATCACTTCATACTATACTTCGTTACTTGAGTTGCCTCTTCATGTATTTGTAGTCATGTATTATACAAGTATCTGTAAGTCATTTTTAATTGCAAAACGTAAATGTGCATCATTTTTAAGGCAAATGAATCAGGAAACCAATTATTTTACTTCTTGCTGTTAGATTTGGTTTACCAAAGACAGATTTATTATTTTATTTAAAGTTTATTCCTAAGGAATTAAATTCAAGTGTTACGTAACGTTGAAATATAATATTATGGGAAACAAAATATTCTCTTCGCTTACACTTCATACCCTACTGCTGCCGAAAGGTTTAAATTTCTAAATCGTATCGTACCTTTCTTTTAACTGTGTATGCCTGTCTGCAGTCACCAGTGGGATGAAGAAATATACGTGATGCTTCCAAGATGGCTTCGCAAAAGATGCTGAAAATTTCCAAATCGCTTCTACTTGTTTATGATAAATAATCCCCTATATATAACAATCAGATAGATTACGAATTAATTTATTTATAGTTTAACTTAATTTCGCATCTTCAATACCTTTACATCTTGTTAATTATAAGTAATTTGTTTAAAGAAAGTGGATTTATAATGCCACTTTAATTCAGCCTCAGCTATGTATGTAGCGAGATTTTAGACATAAAGAGACCCATGCTCTGTCAACATGAACTTGGCGATCACTACACTTCAATAGAACTGTTCGTCTATGCGACACATTGGCAGATGTATCGAGATAGTTATATCCTACCGCAAATTTATTTGTTATCTCATCTCATCGAAACTTGTCCCCATCCACCCAAAAAGATGAGTTGGACTTTGCTTCCCAATTTTCACTTTCTGGATGCAGCGCTCCATATCGATCGTCCAGCCGGCACCAGCTGTTCGTCGCCTGAGACAGGACGCGTCTCAATTACAGGCCAACAGGCTACGGTTCACAACCTGCGTTTAGATTTTTTTTCGGGTTTTTGTGTTTTAGCAATATGAAAGAAAAAAGCCCAGATAAAAGGGAACTATAATAGTACCGAATTGGATTTGTACAAATATATATATACATATACATCCTGCTAAACCACAATGAATCACAGTAAAACCCATGATAATCCCAGAACTGGTGGCTGAGACTATCAAACTAGTTTCTTTGGTAGTTACTTTGATTTACTCTCAAACTGAGAAAAAAAAATCCACATTCTAGTTTCGTAAACAATATTTCAATTGGTTGATTTCAATATATGCACTCACCCATGTAGTATATATAGGTTAAAATTCCTATACAGTTCATTAAAACGCCGATGGATTTACGTAGGTCTTAACGAGGGCAGTTTATGTGTCTTCTTATCTGAATCGCTAGAGCAACAACGCTTTACAATTTCTTCAGTACCGATGCGAAAATTCCCTTCTCCCTAAAACCACATTGCCTAAAGTATTTTCAGATGGTACTTCGCTGTGTAGATCATCTTGTACATTTCGACTATCCTCACCACCATCTAAATGGCGAATCCCCATACCGCTTGCAGAAATCGGTTGAGCAAACATTGCGATGGTCTGCTGATTCCCACTTCCTTTAGGGTTTCTGTGTGTGTTACCATAATCTAAAAATTAAATTATCTCACTGAATAAATAACATTATGATAGTAATTCGTATAAGTTTAATTTTTGTAACACAAATCAGATGTTCCCCGTAAGATTACTGTGCATAAATGAATTCTAACTTACTTTGCTAACGTGTACACTCATCTTCGTTATATAGTAACATCTTTCCCGTTATGCTCTACGATTCTTTGCCTTTTGCACTATAAAATTCGAGTAAGAGCTAAGGTACAAAGTGAATTATCCTTTGTTTCTCACTACTATTCCATCCTTAAAACGTAATTATTAAGTCGCTATAACAGTTAGATGCATGTGAAAAAAATTAGAATGCGTTTCCACTGCGTCCTATTTCTGTTCCAGACATTACCAGAGTTCCGTTTAAATCGTAGTGGAAGTTTTTAATATTGTATGCGCATCCTACATAAGCCTGTAAAAAGTTAATCTACTTTAATACATTTTTTATCAGTACAAAAATTTTCTTCAGAGACATACATCAGAATCAGTTTCCACTATGAAGTTCTCTATTGAGACTCAGCTATTTCGAAGTTAGGAATCTGTTATTTTATCTATGTTTGTTTCTGTACATTTAAAGTAAAACGAATTATCAGTCATGTTTAATATAAGGTCAACCTTTCAAAGAAAAATAATATATTCTATTAAAACATAAGGCACACAGTTGGGATAGAACAGTGTTTCTCAAAGTTATAGCTCCACGTACCGCTATAAAATTTCCCAGACAATGGCGAATCCCCTCAAAAATAATTAATGTGATGGGTGGGCTTGTTTCTTGTCACTAGTTGAGTCGAATATAGGAGCAATTTTGCTTAATATAAGTCTAAAATATAGAATGTTGAATTTGATCCCAAGCGTTGCAGAATATTACCTAATATCTACTTTCGTGAGACATGGCGTTTAAGATAAATATTTCTCTGAACACATGGGATTATTATGTTTACCAGCTCTGTTACACCTGACACGTTGGCTGTAATGAAACAATTAGGAAGTGCGAGTTCAGTAGCCTGAATTATTTCAATAAAAATCTTGTGATTATTCACACGTTCTCCATCGTGCGTGTTGCACGCGCAAGACAGCTAGTCAGTCGCAATAGCATAAATATTGTCGCGAATCCCCTCGGATTAACTGGCGAACCCCTAGGGATTCGCGTGCCCCACTTTGAGAAACTGTGGTAGAGAATATTCAGCGGCACTGTCTGTTAGATTTAAAAGCTATAGTCAATGGAGTTATTGTGGTATCAAATGAAAATTCTAAAATTCAGTAGCTTACATATTTTAACTGTTAGAAAGATTTCATAACGTGAATAAGTAAAACATCAAGTAGAAATATACCACTGAGCACATAATTCTCTTATAGAGAGGCGTAAGGTCGAAGGAGTGAAATGTTATGCCATATCACACAGGAATGTCTCCGAAAATATTTATGAAAAGGTAGCTAATTCATTTGGATTTACTTAATTTATAACATCCTGGAGAGTTCCAGATATAGATTAAATGGAAGTTTCAACTATTTGTATATCGTTTTGAAGTACACGGCTAAGTAAAAGTTCTTTAATCAACTCTTCATCGTCTCTCTCCTCTTTTTTTAATGCGGAGCGGACTCCAATTGCATTAGCTGGTATTGGGCGGAAGGGTGATGCAGGCGGCCCGCACTAGCTCTCTCGGCTGCTCATACAATTCCAATCGCCGCGTGCGGCGGGCCTGCCGAGCTGAGCCGCAGGCAGGCGCAGTGCCACCACTCGGCGGCAGTGTTGCCAAGACGCGCGGCGCGCAGATCGATAGCTACTAGGGCGGGCGGCGTGGCGAGGCGAGGCGAGGCGGCCTCAGTGCTGCCACACGAGCGGCCTCACACGCCGGACCGACCATCTCTAAAATAGGCACTGCGCCCGACGGCTGCCCGCATGCGCTACCTACCGTGATCGTAGAGAACATCTGGTAAAAAGGACCACGTAAACGGAATCCACGAAAGTTCATGTTGCTACCTCAAGAACCTACGTACAGACTTCGTAAATAAACTAAATTTTGTACTGATTTTACGGGCTTATATATCCTGCATAATGAGGAGATGAGGCTTATTTTTGTAACTATCAACTCATCAGTTGTCTGTCAAGGAATTTTGTGATTACTAATGTGTCAGAAAGATATATACATATGCGTTAAACCCTTCTTTCACCAAAAATATTCACTGCAAGACCGATATGAAGGTCGTGCTCACTATCACCCATCATCTACACTAACGAATATTAATAACTTAGTATAGGATGTAACACTTAACTGTAGAAATCTTACAGAAGTGAAGAAAAATCGTAAATTAGTAACAACCTCAGCTTATAAAGGAAAAGTAAGTTTTAGGTATACAAAAATACAAAGCAAAACAACAAAATCATCAAAATAAATGATCATTGGGTTTATAAACTTTTAAGAAATGATATAAAATATGTAAATTATATTGAAAAAATCCTAAAATAGATGAAGTTCTTCAGAAATAGATGGTCTTGATACAGGTTAGCTCCTGATGGAAGGAATTTATTCTTTCTAAAGTACGATTTTTCTGTGATCCCTTTTTTTTTCTTTGTTTTGGGGTTATTAAATCAACATTAATTACAACTTTTATTAATTAAATATTTATTACTAGTTGGCAATCGTCACCGCAGTAATCTTATTCCATTTCGATGAAACACAAAATACTAAAATCTGATGTCAGCACCAGATTTCATAACACAACTTCCAAAACGCCGATTCACAGACGTGGTCGATGTAACTTCTCCTTCACCTTGAAACTTGACAATGAAGACATTAGCATCACTATGTGCAAAATTAGAAATTTTGAGGCTACCGTTAATTCAGATTTTATTATGAAAACTTTAATATTACAATTTATTTGGCAGCCAATTTTCCGACAGCTATAAAGAATTTTTTTATAAATACACATAAATCATGAAATGCAGAAAAATACATTACAAAGTGAGGAAGCAAATTTGTAAAATTGGTGGCTGACGATACAAAACAAATTCGCTTATTATCAATATAGAAAAGAGCTAACAAATGATGAATTTACTGCAGAATTAGATTTCAGTAGGGTTAAAACTAAATTTAATAAGAAGTAACAGGTTATAGAAACTGCTGACGAGTATTTTTATGTACCAAAATAACATAACCATTTACGAATATATGTATCTATTACGTAATGGTCACGCTGTTTTAACTATAGTAACAGGAAGTTTGTTGTACCTCTTTTTATCGGCACAGCTACGACATTCAAATTAACGTTACTATTTGGTCTTTACGTGTTGTTCTTGTGTGATGATTATATACCGCGAAAATCGTTAGTACATCATCAAAGTGAAGACTCGCAGACTCGCGAACTTTGACCTACAAGTAACGCGGTTAAGTGAATGGATTTCCCTCAAAACACTCTACTGTACGTAACCAAATCACCTCACTAGTCTTCCAAATAATTACATCCAATTATGAATCCTCCACAGAAAAGCTGGAAAACTACTTCGATTAATTATCAATATTTACACAGTAAGTTTTTATTACTAATTCAGGAATCTTTATAAAGTCCTATTTAGTTTACTTTCAGGAATATTAAAACACATTTTTAATAAAGTATCAGTTTATAATTAAAAATATCTGCAGGAAATCTTCAAGTGATTTGTATCTCCCGAAACATTACAGAACAGTAAGAAAAAATATGAGTCATGACAGTTATTCTAAAAGTTCGCAATATTTTTGTCCCAAGGAGTTGAGTAGATAAACAAGAATTCTTTTCTTAATTACCCTCTTCTACTAAGCTTGTTACAATACTTTATTCCTTTACTTATTATTTCGGTCTAAATGAATACTTTTTAGTAAAAAATTATGCTATCAATCTACTTTACATATATACGTATGTATATGCGAGTGGTCTACAAACCGCAGATTTGTTGATGCTTCCAAAGGTGGAATACACGGTTACACAGGTATGGCAACCAATTCCTTTCCTTGTTTAGTGATGTGGTATTGTCTCATTGTAGATTACTATGATGGGTGTCATTATGCGTCCTGCGTGTATATTGAAATGAAGGAGGGGTAGATTAAAACGTAAGTCCGTCTCATTCAGGTCTACTCTTTCAAAAGATATATCCCAGGCCACTACCTTTTACGGCCCCAGCTGACGAATAAAATACCATTAACAATGTACTGTTCCCACAATCTATATTCGTTTCTGAAATGTTTGGAATTTATTTAAAGAGTTTAGGACACAATTATACATATATACATACATACGTAAGTACGTAATTAAAAACGATTTTAGATATGCTCATACTTAAGTCAAGGAAAACATCCTATTATTTACTTTACGTGTTAGTAAAACAATTAAGGAATCTATTCTCGATTTAGCAATACTGTCATATGTATATTACAAAATCAAATTCTAAAGATATCTATCGGGTTAATGTCGTCGGAAAAATTCACTCTGTTCGTTATTTGTAATTTACTTTTGTGGTACAACATCAAGGACTGAGAATTAGTTTTGCTTTGATTGATATGGTACACGTGGTGTTTTCGTGTGGGCAAGACTACGTAACACTATCGATAGTGATAAGTCTTGACTGTGTACTTTTTATTAGTACTGCCCTCAGTTATGCACGAAACCAGAAATTAGCTGTCACCAAGTATAAAAAATTTCTAATCTCAATTGTTTAAAAGAAATTACTACAAACCACCTAAGAAAATGCAGTCTACAGACAAACTTAGTAAACCCATTTTTAAATAGTTCTTACATCATAGAGTTAGCTGAATCACACTAAAGTGCGTAAGTCGCGAGAAATAGTAAAAATATCCAAGGATTTTCATCTTGTGCCAGTTTCACTCAGTTTACAGATAAATAAATGGATTAATGAATCTACGAGATAAATCTACCCTACCAAGTATTAATGTCTGGGATTTTATTATTGATTGCCAATATCTTCAGCATTTCTCTTGCGGCTTTACATAATAATAGATGCGTTTGAAAACGACAACCTGAGATGGTAAAAGACATTTGCTCTTGATTAGTTTCACAATATGAGACAGTTTTGATTCGTTTTATAAAATTAGGACGTAGATAATTTTCCGCCTTATAATGAGAAAATGGATCATCCTTAAGAGAGAATGACAAATCATTTAATTTTAAAATACACATCTGATAAGATTAAAAATCGTGTGCTCCCACCTTCTTCTGTAACTCCGTAATATATGTCTGAATACTGAACGAAAGGCCATCGTTATGAAAATGGGTGTCGGGGGCGATATTCGAAATGCCTTTTGACCAGTTGTGATCCATATGTTCACTTGTACACTTAAGTTGCTAGAATTTCACCTAAATACTGCAGGTCCACTTTATCCGAGTTATGTTTTTAGGCTGCCTTAGGGGCAGATTATGCTGCTAATTGAAATTGTGACACCAACTTGTCAAGTAAAAACGTATTTAATAATATTATGCTGTATTTATAAATATCTATTAAGTATGTACACCAGTAAAACTATAAATTTACGTTCTCTAACTGCATTATGAGGCATCTCGCTATAATACAACTAAGAGCAATTATCTTAGATCAGTGGGATTTATTATTTTCATACGGATTTATGTTTTCTAAGGTCGAAGTGTGTAATTTTCGGATCTTGTAGCATAAAATAATGATGTAGCATTCATTTACTTAATTAATATTGGCAAATTGCGTTATACTGACACAAAATGAATGAAAATCCGTCGTAATTTTCTAGCTCATATTTTTAATTTATTTTCAGAATAAAATGCAAGTTTCATATATTTCCATTTAAAAAAAAAAAAAAAAAAAAAAAAAAAACAACTTAGTCCAAAACCCAGAGGTTTGTTTGGACCCTCCCGATGGAGGCATATTAAACCATGATGTCAGAGGTAGACGTCCAGATCCTTCATGTACAGTTCTCAAATAGATCACGAAGGTGCACACAAGTTATGTAACTGTCAATTTTATTAAATCAGTGAGGTTTCCTTGAACTTTAACAGCTAAATCAATGTTCTACGAATTTTCATCTAGAATAGAATTTATTCTTAAAATCTCGCAAAATGTAACAACGTAGGCTTATAAACATGCCCATAAAAACGAAAGTATTAGAAAATGATTATTTTGGGAAACGAACATAACAACCACTCGCACAGAGAATTAAAATTTTAACAATGTTAATATTTTTTGTATGTGTAGCTGTGGAAGTATAATTTTAGCATTTAATTGAACACCTACATTCCTAGTTATTCTGCGTCGCATGTTGCGTGTTTCAAACACGTTCGGGAATATTTTACGTAATATTAATGATAGGGAATAATGCAATTAAAATTAACTTAGTCCTCAACCCGAAAGTTGGTTGAATCCTCCTCAAAGCGGCGTACTAAGTCAGGGTTTCAGAGATAGGGAGTCCAGTTCCTTTCTTCTGGGTTCTGTAGCTAAATGAGGAATACGTAACACGGAGCTACCAACTGCACAGTTTGAGCAAAGTGCAGCACGTAAATATTCCTCACCACAGAGGGATTCAAACCCGGTACCTATAATTTAGTAGGCGAGTGCCTGATAGACTGAGCTACTAGACCTCAATTCAGTAATTGATGTTGTCTTTAGAAAATCCTGACGTGGCAATATATATACCCCATCACTAGTTATAGAATTAAGGAACCAAATCATAATATGATCTTACTGCATACTACAATCATTATATGATTAAGATGTAGTCCGATAGAATAGAACACCATTATTTCATTTAAATTGCGCAGTTATTTTAGTCATAATTGTTAATAATGATCACATTTTTTACTCAAGAATATTCATTAATATCTTTATTACAGTTTAAATATCAATTATAGAAGCTGGCTCCAACAGGTAATGAATTAATTTCATGTTTAATTCGCGCGACAGGTCACGTCAGTTAGGCGAGTGTCACTGAATTTTGTTGGTAGACCTACCCGACACACCAGGCCTGTGTATCTTATTCCCCGAGGGCAGGTTCGATGCAGAGGTGGAGATAACAACTTTTCGTGCCAAACTTTGGGCTCCCCGAGGCCACTTGTGACAGAGCGGCTTGCTTTGCTCTCGACACACGTACGGCTAGAGGCGATTAGCTGCTCGTTAAGAATCGAGAGGCAAGAGCTTCTATAAAAATGGGTAATAGGTCGAACACACAATGTAGTGTCACAAGTTATTTTCCGATATTTCGTGTCATGGCCCCGAGAGTAAAATAAACATGAATGACGATTATGTTCGGTATGTACACAGAGCTTAATAAACAGGGAACATAAACTGGTTTCAGATATCATGGATCCATATCGCAAAAATCGGGAATTCGCAGAAATATAGTTTATCATTATTATCTTATTCAGAAAAAGTGCGCGTCATATATTGAAGTGACATATTTTAATTAGAATTCATGGTATGATTGACTTAGTCACTGTTTTCTAAGATTTTAATAATTGAAAGGAGCATATAGCCTTTAATAATGATATTATATTTTCATTTAAATTTCTTTTGTGTTTTATAATCTTTCACAAAATACCACAAACATGATCTAATTCCATACGGAAATCTAAGTTTAAGTTATTAACTGCTTCTATTTATAACATTTAGTGTCTTGTTTTTTCGTTGTTTTTTGTTTTGTGGTTAGGGTTTAATTCCTCAAAGAAAGGTAAACAATGGCCTAAAGACCAAAAATTGTTTACTAGCAGTTTTTCAATGTGGTAGTGTGTGTACAGTGTTTGTATGTTGCTATAAATAATTTATAAGCACATTATGAATTTTTCTTTGAAAAGAAATATGCAGACAAAATTCAGTTTATGACTTGGATGTTAGCAAACAATTCAGAAGATATGCAGCAATGGTAATAGAATGATGTAGTATCATAATAATGAATCTCTATCAATTCTTGTCTCCTTTCGTAGTTGTCAGGACCATACTTGCGCGGAATGTTATTCGGGATGGATGTCAAGAGATCTTGCAATTATTATCACATTACCATCCCGCATGTGTTGATTTGAAACAACCATGTTATTTTCAGGTCTGTACAAAATTGTCTTCTTTGTTTAACAGTGTTATTAAACACTGGAATTTTTCACTAAGTACCCAGCCCGAGGCTTTTTGGTGGGTCCTTTTAAAGAAGGGGTTCTAATCCTGTCTGTTGGAGGAAAACTTACTGACAATATCATAGCATGCCGTAAACCCCACTAATTTTCAAAACGAAAATGATTAATTTTTAACTTATCAGCTGAAAATTGTCCTTTAGCTGATAAACCACAGCCGGGAAAGCTAAAACATTTTTTAAAGATTTTTTGGGCCCACCGTATTAAATGGAACCCACAGAATCATCACACTCCAGAACGAATTGTTCAATGACCCATCAGAAATTAATTAAGATTAAACTGGTCAAGTGTGCCACAAACATGCCTCGTTAAATATGACATGTTAAGGATTCATGAATCCTGTTGGTTGGATCTTATATAGATAAACGTGTAGTTAATGAAGTACAAAACAGAATTCCTGAGTTGCTATAAACTTTACCGACAATCAAATACGTACATGTCTAATCTGCTCTAGTGGTGCAATTTCTTAAAAATCGTTTGCACTAGCATAACTTTGGCAAGGATCCTGTGCTTTATATCAGAGAGTTCAAAAAAGTGCTACTACTAACACTCCTAGAATTGCTGTGGATTGATTCTGACGTTACTTTTAAGCACACCAAGACTACAGTAACAACGATACATTTCCTTCTTTATTATATGTTACTTTAACCGGCAGGACTATTGTCATACAATAGCGACTGGTAACGCTCTGCTTAGAATGACAAAATGTGTCTGGATAAGTTCAGTATGAACAAGAACGAAATAGTTTAGTTTGAAGCAGTAATGTCAAATCATTTTATACCTGGCAGCTTCTGGATACCTGTGACGTTGTAGATTATCATCTATGGAAGGTGAGCGTTAAATATTTTAGATATCACATGCTGTAAGAGAAAACATGATTTAACTGTAGATGCCATTAAAGCTAAAAGGCACGTGTGGTCAGCAAAACCAGTCACCAAATGACTAAGGACCCTCTACGAGTACGTTTGAACAAAACCATTATGTAGTTCCGGACCAACATATTTCACAAATTTAATATACATGAAACTTATATCGAATAGATGTTAATAATAACTATTAACTAATATTGTTAATTAATAGAAAAGATTTACTTTGTATAGAAATTCAATTAAATCCACATTTTACTTCGTTACCCTAAGCATTATATTTACGAAATTGGCGTCATTAAGCTGTAATACTTTATTTGTTCTTATCGACGATTGACTAGAACATTCAGGCCTCATATTTCAATTAGTTTTGTGCTAGAAATTGTGGAATCAAACATCACATCTTATACTAGTGTAAGCAGACAATAATGAATGCAAACATTGTGACTTTTACTTTTTTACCTACTTCAAAAAAAAAAGGAGGAGGTTCTCAATCCAATTTTTATTTTTTTAATTTTTTTTTTAATTTTTTTTTTTGTTTATGTTCAGCGATATCTTTGTTAATTTTGAACCGATTTAAATGAAATTTTTTTAGTGGCTAGGGTATACCACCAAAGTGTTCCCATACGAATTTCATTGAGTAACAATCCCTTTACACCCCTTAATTTTTATACAAACCCACATTTTTTTTATCCGATATCAATGGAATTTTGGATGTGTATAGTCAAAAATAAAGACGAAATTACTGTCGACTGAATCATTCTCCCCCTATCCATCCCTTAATTTTTTGTTAATATTCTTTATAAAAAGCTACAATCGATACCATTTAACTGATATCCATTAAAGTTGGCATATACATTTAAATTTTCATGGAGAAGTTTTCAGACCAAAAAGAAAAACCACCCCATCTCCTCCTTTACATCCCTTAATTTTATACAAAACTACATTTCTTATCTGATTTTAATTGAACCTTGCACATATATACTTTAAAATAAAGAAAAAAATCATGTCTGCATTTGGTCTGCCAAAGCCCAACCCCTCTCCATCTTTCCCTCCTTCCACCCCTTAATTTTTGTAATGTTCTTTATAAAAAGCTGCAGTCGACACCGTTGACCGATTATCTTGAATGTGTTTATATGTATTTTTTCAAGAAATCAAAAAACCACCCCTCCCCCCATTAAACCGCTTAATTTTTATACAAACCAACAGTTTTTATCCAGTTTAGATAGAACTTAGCAAACTTTTACCGTAAAACAAAGAGAAAAATAAGGTCAACTTTTGGTTTGCAAAAACTTAATCCGTCTACCCGTTTCCACCCCCTTGATTTTTGTCAATTTTCTTCTTAAAAAGCTGCGGTCGACACCATTTTACCTATCTTTATGAAAGTTGGCACATATATGTATTTTTTTATAGAGAAGATTTCTGACCAAAGAATACCCTAGCTCCCATTTTATACCACTTAAGTTTTGTACAAACCTACATTTTAATCCGATTTCGATGTAACTTGGCATGTGTATACTCTAAAGCAAAGAGAAAAAGAAAAATATCTTTCACATTACTTTCACAAAACGCGAACCCTATATTCCTTTCTACTCCTTTAATAACTGTCAATGTTCTTTATATATATCTACAGATTCTATCTCATTTTGAAGGTAGTATGCACATGTATACTTCAAAATAAATAGAAATATACTGTCTACATTTGGTTGAGAGAAGCCAAACAACCTTTCCATCCCCTTAATCTACACAAAGCTGCAGTTTCTATCCAATTATGAAGAAAAATTTTATACTTTAAAATATTCAGAATAATTGTGTTTAAATTTGGTTGCAGAAGCCTAACCCTCCTTCCCTTCTACCCCTACCCTCGTATTTTCCAATGTTCTTTATGGATACCCACAGTTTTTATCAGATTTCGATGGAACGCTGCACATGCATAATTAAAAATAAAGAGAAACATAGTGTCTACATTGTGTTTACAAAACCCAACCGCTCACTCCCTTAACTCATTTAATTTTTTCAAATGTTATTTACACACAGCTACAGTTTTTATCTGGTTTAGGCGGAACTTTGCACACGAATACTTTAAAACAAAGAGAAAAATACTGTCCTAGCATTAAAAAACCAAACTACTCTTTTCCTCTACACCCCTTAATTGTTTTTTTATACTTACCTACAGTTTTTACGTGATATCGATAGAAACTTAGAGACATATTCTTTAAATCAATCATAAAAGTCATTTGGTATACAAAAGATCATCTCTTTTCCCTTTTAACCTCTCCCCTTTTAATTTACAATGTTCTTTACAAAAATCCCCAGTTTTAAATCCCATCAAAATCAATTAAGCTATTTTTAAGTGATGCCAGAATATTCATAAAATAGATTTGTCCTAATATCTCAATATTTGCCTCAGATTTTAACTTGGACCCCAAGCTTTCACGTTGTGAAAACCAATTAAAAATCCATATTTTCTGTGTGATGCCGGAACAAACAGATACATTCCAGAGACAGATTTGTATATGTATTAATGTCCAGATGTTAAATGTTACGATTATCGAACATCAGCTTTAAGAGATGTTATGATTAGGTCTGGACCAAAATATAAACTGAAATTCCTTAATACAGAATCCAATTCATCCCATTCTGGAACTTGTTGGGGTATATAAAGACATTTTTTTTTAAAAGCAACCGATATTATACTAACTGCAAAGCGTTTACTGTATAATGCAGCCTACCAACTGACACCGTAGCGACAGAGATATGCCTGGACAACCAACGAGGCCGAACCACAGATTAAAATACTATCCAATTTGTTTCCTTAGACTGTCCCCCGCAATAGCAATATCTGCCTCACTACATGCTGTAAAATATTCGGAATTTGTTTTTGTACTCCACGTTTCGCCTCGAACATCAAATAAATGTCAATAATTCGATCATCGCGATGTGACAGCTGGCACCAAAAAATTAATTAATATAATAAATTCAATAACAGTAATGTAAACTTACTTTCTCCTAAGCAAGGTATAAAATTATTTTGAAATTTGAATGCGGTTTAAAAAAAAAAAATATTTTAACACTTAAAACAATAACCAGTATCTACACGGTACACGTTTAACGAATAGGTAAGTTTGGTATAGAGTTTTCTGATCATTCTGAAGACGTTGATTGCCACCATATTTAATAAAATCAGCATTCTTGATTATTGGATAGAGCACACATATTTAAAAAATCTGGGTTATCTTTAAATTACAGAAATAAAGAGTTAAAAGACAATACTACCGGCGAACCATACCTTCTTTACATCTATTCCATGAGTAGGGACTGAAGCTTTTATGAGAACAAAGGAAACCAACAACAATAAATTCATTGTTATACCAATATTGTAGAATCCAGCATACAAAACAAAAATGACGCATACAGTTATCTGAGTAAATTACCAACGAACATTCTCGGGAATGGGTATATTGCACATATTTCTCATAATACATAACGTTAAATTCAAACGCTCTTCTTAAGGATAAATATTTTTATAAAAATGAAGATTATTATAACACAACACTACGAACACAACGAAACTAGAATACGCAATATGAATTAAGGTACTAGAAAGATGAATGCTGATAACTTTTTACATGAATACAACACCGCATTAAAAAATTTCGTGGTTACACTTTTATCTACAGAATTCCTTAAACTTTTGGTTACTTCACCACCATAAAAAAGCCAGCAAAGTTATTTAACACACCCGAAAAGAGTCATTTATTCCCTTTTGTGTTCGAATATAACCACTTTTAACTGTCTGCAAGAATATGATATTTTTTATATAAGCCTTCAATAAGTATTTCATGTTTAGACAACAAGCTCTCTCCATTTTTAGGCATGTATTATTTTATAAATTTCTAATTACGTTTTTATGTGCCCTGTACCCACAATTTTATATTTATTTAGAATATTCAAAGCGGATTTGTAAATTTTTGATGTTACATTGGCTGTGTAAGACGTAAATTTATAATTTCGTGGCTGCCTGATGTATTTATTTGATAAAGAAAGAAACCAGAAGCTTCTTTCAGTTGTAAATATTCCTCCATATCTTTCACTCTTTCAGCTGCGTTTCCACTTGTTCTTTCAGAATGATTTAAACGCGGAATTTGTGGAAGTGTATATCCACCACATTGCGCTGCTTTGCTGCAATATCACGAGTATAGCTTCATCTTCTGGCAGTAAGGCCTTCGCTTCGGAGGGAATAATACTTTTTACGCAGGTGTAACCGTAAAAAGCGGGGAATGAAAAACATTTCATTTGTGGGAGATACGGCAGCTTCAAGATTTAGAGGCGCGGCATAAAAATAAAACATTGTGGTGCGTCGGATAGACAATCACAAGATTATTACCCATAACACCGTACCGGAAGCAGCTGTACTAAACTGGCCAGAGACGTAATGAACAGAACACAAGCATAATACCCGTTGATAGCCATTAGTTAAACGTGTTAATAACACCGTTCACCTGTCGCATCCAAAGCCGGTGAAGGTAACAGCATTACGTAGTTGCGATACCTGAATTATTCGTATTTATATTTCCAAGTATAGTTGAAAAATTTAAACTTTTTTAGTATTGTACGATTCTGTTTAGAAATCTTACGTAGACACATCTAATGAACTGAATGCATATGCATTTAGGGACATGTACCAAAATGGGTAAATATTGTAATGAATTTCCTTAATAATAATCGATCCGTAAATGGTTTCAACAGTAGCTATCACTTTAGTTTCCACAATAACTACGATCATCAGATTTTATGTACCGTTATCCAAACAATCAACGATTAAGTTATCTATTATACTAACAGTGTTGTGAATACGATTATAAACAGGAGAAATTCATTACTTTATTTTATTGGTTGATCGTCAAGTTGTAGCATGTTGAAGAATGATTACTTCAATCATGTGTCAAATTTTCCACTAGAAAAATAAAAACATAATTTTTCCTGTTAGCGTGTAAGCTGACACAAGTATAATTTTACACAGTTTACGAAACGAAATAAAATATCAATCTCTGTATTACCCGCAACAGTTTAGCACATTTATAAATTAAACAGTCGATCCCTTAAGATATGTGTCTAAATATAACAAATATCCCAAAAGCGCCATTCAAATTTAATTTTTTAATACACCTATGATTATATACTATTTCAACTAGGATTAAAAGTTAATGTATAAACTATAAATCATGGAGAGCATCACCGTTCTCTAAGATATCGTGCAATTGTTTGCACCCACATGGTAATAAGCCAGAAGTCGATGTACAAAGGAATCAACCTAGAAAAAAAATTAAGATATATTCTTTGTTTCAAGTATATTTTGTAAAACGTGAGTCAATATCAAATTTTAGAAACGTTGGTAGGCTTTCTACTCTAAATGGCATTAATAATAATCATCACTTTAAATTTTCTCTATCAAACAAGTTATAAGTGGCTAATTTTTCACACATCTTACACTATATCATAGACGCTTATTTCCTTTCTCCGTTTATATTTGTTTAATTGCAATATCATACATCATACAAATTGTGAGATTCAGAACTTTCATAATACTGCTCTTGTGAGAACAGGTATTTTGGAGTGTAAATATAGTAAACAAGTAATAATACAAACATCTTTGAATTAGATGGATATTAAATTTTATCTGTTTCTAAGAAAATCAAGTCTGAAGCGTAGATAGAAATAAAAATATTGGCATTTGCAACTTTAATTACTGATATAACTCTTTCCCTTTGTGGAAAATATATCCAATCGCAAATGAAACTGATATTTCAAAATAATTTCCATTAAAAATAAACATGAAAATATCGGTCGTCTAGCAAAAATTTCTGCTTCCGCTTTCCATCTGAGTTGAACTCCAAGTTAATCTCCATTTCTTGAGGAGTTAGAAAATTATTGCCAGAAAATTCTACGAGGTAACCATATCACGACGTTAAAACCAAAACATTATAAATTGTTAATCAAATACTTTATCTCTGTTGATGTTTATTAAATCATGCAAATTCACAGTTCTTGTGTTTTCCTAAATCACCGGCACGTATGGACAGAATTGTTGATGACTGAAGGTAAAAAGAGGAAAATGATACTGCCATAACATCTCGTAACTGAAAGAGTTATTGCTGTCTTTGGTGTGCAGCTGGAGGGTAAGATATCTCCAGTTTCCTCCCTACAGTCGTCTCTTATCCAGTAACATCGCTGACCGTGCAGGACCAACATGACGCTTCATCCCGTCGTGCCACATTCCTTCTCAATCTTCCTCTTTGTTTCTCTTTATCCAGTTGTAACCTACCTTCATGAAGCTAACTGTAGAGATGTTTTTTTTAAAAAAAAAAAAACGGAGAAAGTCCATAATGGAGTAATACTCGATCATATAGTATGAAAAGAAGCCTCAGAGTTATGACTTTCTACGAAAGGTCCTCAGAACCTTATTAAACACTAATTGGTAGTAAAAGAATAAGAATGATTGCGGCGACATTAAATACCACAACAATTAAATTTAAAAAAATCACTGTAAAAATAAATATATTCTTTCAACCGTCACCAGCCATTAATACATTATAACGACATTCTCAACGTACAGGTGAAATGCTATACTGAATTAAACCATTATTGGCACTACTACTTGACAAAGCGGTGTTTGTGACTTCAAATTTCATGAATATTGTCTCTCCTTCCACCGCTGAAGAAATCCTGTACATCAAATGAACATTCCCTTAATCAATGGCGATTAAAATTATTTCACGTTATTCTTGATTAACCAGGATTGAAACGTAATATCAGATTACAGAATTTAAAATGGTAAGATTAACAATAGGAGGAAATCGAAATATTTCCTCAAAAAATTTTAATAATCGAGAAATGTAGAAGTTTCATTGTAGTATTGCAAGTGATTCTTCCAAGGTAATGGTATGATTTTTCCATCAGCCTTTCAGCTTACATCATGAAAAATACTTAGAGAAATGTTAATAATGTATGAATTCACTCGGCGCGGTTGCTAGCAAATTCTTTTTGACAACCTTCCATGTTATTCTGGCATTACTTATCTGCGCAACTACAAAGTCGTTCTACTTACTGATCGTCTCTGTATCTCTATCCATAACTTCATTTACTGCATCTCACTTCACATTTTAACTAAACAGTTCGAAGTACAAGTAACAACTGAAATTCAGCTGCATTCTACAAAGGGAATGTTTTATGCCTGGAGGTACCTGTTTACAAACTTCGTAAGTGGGTATGTGCCGTAGTTGTCTATTTTCAGGGGATAACGGAGACTCAAATTTAAAAGTAATCCAGAAGATCTTCTCAATGTTTTTCTTTATTAAACAGGATTGAAAGAATTATGAATTATCTTAAATTTAAATATTAATTGGCTGTTATGGTTTCCTTATCCAGCTGGGCTGATCAGAAATGTAACTGCATTGATTAGAACCAGAACATTGATAATATTACGTTTATGGAAGGTAACGTCATAATAAGTGACAATGGAATGTGTTACCGAGAAACTCAAAACCACCGTACAATAAAAACTCTTCACAAAATAATACTAACTAAAGTACACTCCTGGAAATTGAAATAAGAACACCGTGAATTCATTGTCCCAGGAATGTGAAACTTTATATACACATTCCTGGGGTCAGATACAACAGATGATCACACAGACAGAACCATAGGCACATAGACACAGGCAACAGAACATGCACAATGTCGGCACTAGTACCGTGTATATCCTCCTTTCGCAGCAATGCACGCTGCAATTTTCCCATGGAGACGATCATAGAGGTGCTGGATGTAGTCCTGTGGAACGGCATGCCAAGCCATTTCCACCTGGCGCCTCAGCTGGACCAGCGTTCGCGCTGGACGTGCAGACCGCGTGAGACGACGTTGCATCCAGTCCCAAACATGCTCAATGGGGGACAGATCCGGAGATCTCGCTGGCCAGGGTAGTTGACTTACACCTTCTAGAACACGTTGGGTGGCACGGGATACATGTGGACGTGCATTGTCCTGTTGGAACAGCATGTTCCCTTGCCGGTCTAGGAATGGTAGAACGATGGGTTCGATGACAGTTTGAATGTACCGTGCACTGTTCAGTGTCCCCTCGACGATCACCAGAGGTGTACCGCCAGTGTAGGAGATCGCTCCCCACACCATGATGCCGGGTGTTGGCCCTGTGTGCCTCGGTCGTATGCAGTCCTGATTGTGGCGCTCACCTGCACGGCGCCAAACACGCATACGACCATCATTGGCACCAAGGCAGAAGCGACTCTCATCACTGAAGACGACACGTCTCCATTCGTCCCTCCATACATGCCTGTCGCGACACCACTGGAGGCGGGCTGCACGATGTTGGGGCGTGAGCGGAAGACGACCTAACGGTGCGCGGGACCGTAGCCCAGCTTCATGGAGACGGTTGCGAATGGTCCTCTCTGATACCCCAGGAGCAACAGTGTCCCTAATTTGCCGGGAAGTGGCGGTGCGGTCCCCTACGGCACTGCGTAGGATGCGACGGTCTTGGCGTGCGTCCGTGCGTCGCTGCTGTCCGGACCCAGGTCGACGGGCACGAGCACCTTCCGCCGACCACTGGCGACAACATCGATGTACTGTGGAGACCTCGCGCCCCACATGTTGAGCAATTCGGTGGTACGTCCACCCGGCCTCCCGCATGCCCACTATACGCCCTCGCTCAAAGTTCGTCAACTGCACATACGGTTCACGTACACGCTGTCATGGCATGCTTCCAGTGTTAAAGACTGAGATGGAGCTCCGTATGCCACGGCAAACTGGCTGACACTGACTGCGGCGGTGCCCAACCGCTGCGCAGCTAGCGCCCTTCGACGGCCAACACTGCTGTTCCTGGTGTGTCCGCTGTGCCGTGCGTTTGATCATTGCTTGTACAGCCCTCTCGTAGTGTCCGTAGCAAGTATGGTGGGTCTTACACACCGGCGTCAATGTGTTCTTATTTAAATTTCCAGGAGTGTACAACTGGAACCAGTTTACCACCATTCTCATTCCAACGAAGTATAACTGCGTGTGATGCAAATAGCACGAAAACTGGTACGTCATAGGAAAGAGGAACAACCGAAATTAACTCCATCAAACGTTTAGAAAATTGTGTTATTAAACTGCAGTTGCTTGAGCACATCAAAACAGTGGCGGTAATATCAACAATGCGAGAAATAAATAAAGCACAAATAATCTTAAAATATCCACCTCTTCGACTGTGCTCTCTTAAGAGCTGTCATCCTGTGCACAAGTAAAAACTTTTGTCCTTACCTCCCGCCTGTCTTGATATTGTTTTTAGACAGTTTTTAGCTATACATTCACGAATGCATGAATGGTCCCCAGTTTTAAGCTTAAAAACAGCACATTTCACTGCGAAATTAATAATTTTTGCTTGCAGTATGAAACATAAACACCAGCTGCATTCGCTCCTGTAAAACTTGGTAGTTAGGTTTAAAATGTATCCTCTACAAAACATATAAAACACAAGCCGCAGTAAGGAGATTATGCTGAACCTGTCTTCAATGGAAGAAATAGCGGGACATGATTGCTAACA
The DNA here is from genome assembly GCA_031002005.1 of Vandiemenella viatica. Classification (NCBI taxonomy): domain Eukaryota; kingdom Metazoa; phylum Arthropoda; class Insecta; order Orthoptera; family Morabidae; genus Vandiemenella; species Vandiemenella viatica. The sequence continues at coordinate 339,831,188 of JARYHS010008074.1, read as the reverse complement.
CAGAAGAGTGGAATCTCAGGGGGCTTTAACTGTCATCAAGCCTGTATGAAAAATAACACCAATTCCTGATTTTATATTTTTAACCAAACTAAACATTTAATAACTACTGTAGCACTCTTACTTGTTTCTAAAAATTAAAGCACTTACCGCAGAAAAATGTGTTTAAAATTAAAATTCTACCATATACAGGAGCTTCACTAATTTTTAAACGACTTATTAGCAAAATTTTCTTACGGTTTATAGTTTTTTCACAAACGGACAGGAACTTTTTATTCCCTTAACTCTTTGGTGAATATTTCACGAGTATAATAGTCACTGCTATTAATAGTATTAGATACATTCACTATCAATTCCGAAAAAAGTTTCTTGAACACTAAACATAACAGAGAGTAATTACCTTATACTTCACAAGCTACAAACATCATAGATTAAATGCTTTAGTTGCATTCGTCTTGCAGTAGGAATCACTTTATTCTGGAACATCACAGTATCGTTTATGTTTCCTGATACTGATCGAAATAGTATTTGATTTCTTAGATCTACTTGTTAATCTATAGTAGGCACACATCTGATCCGGAAAAGTATATCGACTAGTTATCAATATATTTTCTAGATGTCTGGAGAGAAACATAAATGTAACCTCAAGTATATTATCAGATTAGCGGATTACTATCAAGAATTCTCTAGGTAACAAGATCTTTGGCTACGGCGGATCTGTAGGAGATAGCTGGCGTGTCTGGGTGCAGTAGAATCCCCTGCGATCAGCGCACGCTTGCACAATCCCCGGTTGCCTCAGATAGGGCGAGGGCCTCTTGTTGTCTAATTTACGTGAAAGCCGGTAGGCGATCACGCGAATCCCCAGCCCTCCTGGAGAGAGAGAGAGGTAAGTGCCAGCCTGTTGCTGCCCCGACCACCTCGGCACCGGTGCTAACTGCAGCCCTCTCTAAACAATGGGCCGCCCCTCGCCGCCGCTCTCAAAGCTAATTTGCTCCGGTACGAATAGCCACCTGGCCGCTTCGGCACCCCGGGCACGGCTCAGATTTTACTTTGTGTTCCTTAGTTCCCACACCGCCAATTAGAACCTATCGCTTTTAGAGTTCATTGTTTCTGCGTAGAAACTTTTTAAATTGGCATATGCGTGGGATATAAGTGGTACTGGCGTCTAATTAAAAAGAAATGTCCTTGAAACATTTTGAGTCAAGGGTAGTAATTACCTCCTTCGAAACATTACGAAAATCCACCTTCTTTCAGCACTTCTCTTTCTTTACCTTCATAAATCTTCTCACAAAGGTATTTCAAAAATATTTTCCGTTATTTTGTCAAAATAGTATGTGTCGTAATGGGATATTTGAGTGTTTGTGTGAACTTCTTTCACGAATGACTAGAGAATGATAAAAAAATTATACAATATTATAACCTTCCCTCATTAACAGCTGTGTTTGAAGTATGATACCTTGCTACAAGGACTTTTCTTTAATGGAACTCAGTACAGTCCCCTCTGTTGGCTCTGGTCGTTGTGGTACCATGATGGTGTCAGTAGCGTACAACGGGATTTGCTGGTTTGAGACCCAATAATGGATGAAATTTTCATCATTTTATCACAAGGCACATGGTCAATAAGACAATCTTTTTTTTTTTTTTTTTTTTTTTGTAACTGCTTTACGTCTCTTTTTAACATCGCGGTCTTTAGAGACGGGAAAGGATGGGGGGCAAGGATGGGGGCAAGGAATGGGAAGGAATTCGGCCATGGCCTTTTGAAGGAAGCATCCCGGCATTTGCCTGGAGTGATTTGGGGAAACCATGGAAAACCCAAATCTGGATGCCCGGACGGGGATTCGAACCGCCGTCGTCCCGAATGCGAGGCGAGAACGCTAACCGTTACACCGCCCCGCTCGGTGAAAAAAGACACAAAAGATGATGACACAAATCCCACAATGTCTCTTCCGTAAGAGTAGGCCTGAATGACACAGTACCTGATTCAATCTTTTTTTTAACTTTCGTCTCTCTTCCAGAGTACAAACACCACACTACTGCTAACATACAGTCGTCCACACAAAATGCTAACACTCGCAAACACCTCAATACTGGGAAAGGCGAAAGTTACAACTCGTAAGGAGGTTGCTGTGGGGGATTTATACTTTCCTGAACTGCGATCAGATAAGTGTTTGCAAATATTCCGCAGATAAATTATTAACATCATAATTTACTAACTAATTTCGTATTCCTCATTTAGTCAATTTACAAATACTTCATAAGTATGGCAGGTCATTTAAAAGTATTTTTCCTTGGCAAATAACATTAGATACATCTATTTTTGTTTTGTTTTGTTTTATTCTGGCTCTACGGCTCGTCAACCTTGAGCCCATTAGAACCTACAGAGGTCAATATACAAGTAATGGGAAGGTATTTGAGTTGAAAATTTGAAAAAAACCACGTTGCAATTCGTCTTGAGTGAGTTTGGGAAACCATGAAAAACTGAAATCTCGATGGCTGAACGGGGATTAGAACTTACGTCCTTCCACTCACCCACAATGCTCGATGATATATTTACATTTATTCTGATTTTTTTCAGAGTCTAAAATCCCGAAATGGTACGTAATATTTTAATCCCACGTCTGCAACGTATGGCGTTAAGTTTATATGTTTTCAGTATGTTCGTACATCACTGTCCGCTCTTCTTGACCACTGGAGAAGTATTTTCCCAGTACGCCTTACATATCCAAGCTTACGACCAAACATCTTACATGATTGGGTCGAGTAATATGATAGTCAATGTATTCGAATACCAAAGACATTAAAAATCTCCAGAGTATTCAAAAAGTGTTAGCGCAAATGGCGTGTTTTCCCAAAACTATGAGTGACACTGCATATCAGGAACTAACATTGAACCAATTCCAATAATTTACAGAAATTAAGTATTACAAATATTACCAAATAAATTTTTTTAATAAAATTCCAACAAAACTATTATTACTGTTTCCCGAACTTGAATCAGCGATGTAAACATCTAAAGGGTAGTATTTGTCGGCCGATTATTGCTGATTGCAAATACTGCACTGAATGAGATACACCTAACCAAAACACATTAATGCAGGACACGCCTTTGTTCCTTTGCTACAAAGGAACAATGATTTAAGTTTTAGAGGTATGCTCAAATAATATTCAGAAACAGAACAATATTAGTATTCTGCTTCTCAAAAGGATAGGCAAAAATCTGGATAAAAATATTCTTCGTCTTTGTATAGTTTATAATTACATATTCTGTGTCTGATGTATAAACTAGGACGGCAAATCTTGTTGCTCTATCAGATATAATTGCAAAAACCATTGGTAATTATGCTATATACCTATGTAATTTCTCCACATCAATGTCAAAATCTCACAGTGACGTAGGCAGCTGTATATTTCATTCCACTGGAGCACATTTTTTAACTATATAAAACAAGTACGGTATGACATTTCGCGAAACTGATCCTCTGTATGTAATCAGAATTCTAATTTGAGGTAGCAATTATATTTGCTCCATCAGTAAATCCATGTCTCCTTCACCGTTATCCCTAATGTGTTCCCTATGGCTCGTGTGGTCGTAATGACCTGATGACACGGTTTTTAATTTCTGTGCATTCAACCCCTATCGTAGCCACTTTAACGTAACTCGGTAATGCTACATAGACATGAGACCTACGGTTTAGCGTGAAATCCGAACCACTGAAGCGTTCTGGTGTACTTCACATTATACAACAAGCTATGTCAGATGTGAAGGTCGGGTTAAGACCCTTTGAAAAACCTCCGCCGAGACTGTGATTCGGAACAGGGACATTTCTATCTACATGAATACATCTTACAACTGAGACACCAGACATCTCGGTTCCCTAAAAGAATTCGCAGGTGATATTTGATGTATTCGTAACGAGTGAGACGCGAATAGCCTACACCGTGTTATTCAGCATTCAGTCACATCTGTTTAACTTATGTTTTCCATAAGGAATTTCATTGTTAGCTCATCTTTGAGCCATTTTTTTTAATAATCACTGATCTCGGTATTCGTACCATTTTCGAAGATACCGGATATGAAAATTCTATGCAGTTTTTTTCGAATATTCCTTTTTTCCTAACTCTAAAAAAATGTATATTCTCAAGATATTCCTTAGAGTCATAGACTCACTTACGATTATAAAATAGCGTCACCATCATCGACGTTAATAGATCTCGCTCATACTACCTGTAATATGATTGGCGGCGGATATGGTAATAATAACGGTAGAATGTGATAGCATCCACAATGCAAGGATACGTTGTAATTGGTTTTTGATTTCCGTAAAAGAATTACAACATTAGAATATGTCTGCTACAAGTCATTATTTCACTATAACTAATCATACAGGCCTGCACGGATATGAGATTTTTTTACCTATAAATATGAATAGTGGAGTTTCAGTATAATGTGGTCAACTTTTTTCTTAAGTAACTGAAAGGAAATTTTACGAGATTATGATCCTGTTTGGCTTAAGAACACCTGCAAGTATAAAATGTCTTGAATACTTTGAACAACGTAGAAAGGTGTTTGAATTATATTAATACGGGCAATTTTCCACAAATTCTTGCAAGTCTATTAATATAGTGACAACTATTACATCACAAATCATATATATACATTTACAAAACCCTCCTGGAAGAATTAATAAATTTCCCGCATAGAACTGAACAGGGAAACGTACTTAAATTTACTGAATTACCAAAGAATTCTTTATCTGCCATGCTCATGATAAACGTCGTAATTCAAACATAAAATCTTATATCCTGGAGTTACGTATTCCATACTAAAACTATAAAATAAAAATTAAATTCTTTTAAATCAGAAAGTATCACATGAGAGAGTGCAAGGAAAGAACGCAGTACGAGAAGACATATTAGACGAAGCATAATGGAAATGTAGGTTTCGCAGAAACTAAAACAAATTTGTCACAGAAGAGAATGATGTCTACAATTGCAACAAGAAAATAATTATGATCAACATCTTCATCGACAATTAAATTGTTTACACTGTTTTGCGTTCTACATACGTTCTAAGATAATTTAAAACGTAACTAATAATTTTTTTCCCTTACTACTGCATAATAGTGAATATTGTTAACAGTCTTACATTCCAACTATATGGTTTATCATATCATAGATCAGTGAGTTGTTTAATCAAAAACGGGACAAAACGAAAATCAGTTAGTGAATTCGGTTCTGCCATAAATAAAATACAATGTTACTAATGTTCTACCATGCACTAGTGAACATGCCTAAGACACATGTATCGAAAGATACTTTTTTGAAGGAGTTCATTAATCTGGTCACATGTTGATCTGATTTTAAACTCTCCTAAAACAATAGTCATATATTGTTTGCTTTGATAAAAAAATCCATTAAAGATTCAGGCATGAAAAAAGGAATTTGCCGATGTCTGACAATCATCCATCCAATGCAACTGCGCATCCGCGTGGTTCCAGAGGACTGCAGTAGTGATAGACCCATCAGAAAAATTTTCAGCAATGATTACGCAACAACTAAGTGGTAACAGGAGAAACTCATAGATCTACCAGAAGGCTGTTGCCACAGAAAAATCATACATATCCGTTTCCACAACAATATGAAGAAATTAGTGTTTGAAGTCAGGCATACATCCCATCGTTTGTAAAGTAGCACAGTATGTATGTGGTCGGACAATCTACTCTCCGAACTTGCCACTTTAGAAAAGGAGAACCGAATTTCATTTTAGCGCAAATTTTGATGAAATGTTTTTCAAATGACTGTTCTTCCAAGGTGCCTGCGGTGATACTCAGCAATGAATGAATGAGTCATGATAAATGAGTCATGATATTTTTTGGATGACTTATACTTTATTGGCCGACCTGGTATTGCGTTTTTACTAGATTTTTCCCTGAAAAGACAAAAGTGAAATTGATATGGAACCACTTTTATTGTTTGGGGAGTATGGGAGTTCTGAGTGTACATAACAATAATTGCCAAAACGAGCGATATAATAGGGAAATATGTTTTATCTTAAAGGACGTGTGATCTAAGTATGTTAGGCTGTAATCTGTTTAAATCTACCTTAACAATCAGGAACACGACTTTGACTACAGCTAATGGCAATCCAGCTGCCCTAATTCTAGATATAATTGCCAGCGCGGTTGCGGACAGAGTGGGGTAAGCCACGGGCGCTGATGCGAAAATGTGTAGGCGACAGGACGGCAGCCCGCAGAACAGCAGCGGCAGCCATCAACACACCCACAGCGGCGCCAGGCGGGACTGGATCGCCCCGCAGGTAGGTCTACCGTGCCAGGGGCAGTGGCGCCGCAACTGCCGACCGCCAAATAAAGAGCACTGTTTTTTATGGCAGTGCGGGTCAGTCAGCAAGGGTTAGAAGGGCGCCACGCATTCGTGGTCCGATTTTGTTTGTTTGCTTCGTATCATAACACTCCAGCAGCTACAGCCGAAAGCAGATTTCAATTCTCATGTGTGCACTGCAACTTCAAGTTTGTACTGTCGTAATGGAATGTAATCTGTTACGATCAATTTTTTTATCCCCAAATGTATTTCACCGCAATACGATTCTCATGGGTATGCGTTGTAATCATATTCAGCATGGCAAGAGTACACAAAACATGGTTTACTCAGTCCAGAGAACGAAAATACGTAAATAAACAAATCTGACGGGAACTGCTAGTAGGATTTACCAATAACAATGATTTACTCACTGAGAAAATTTGTCAGTTCTGTCAACTTTGATATTGGCAATAGAAATGAAATGTTTACATCTGTTAACTGCAGTTTTGAACCGGCGCTTGTGCATTCTGTTTCGTCAGAGTATGATGCACACAGGTTTCATCTTGATCTTAGTTGAACTAAATGAAACAATCCATGTAAAAAAGAAAGTTTCAGGATTTATCATAGATACATAAGATATTTTGTTGCAAACTATAAGTGGAATAACTTTCATGGAAGTGAGAACGACAAAAACATTTGATTAGTTCTCTGAAGCTCCGACGCTCACTGGGTGGATTTTTAATTTACAGTACTATTGCAAACCAATTGATTTTTATTTACTGTCCTTCCTTACGCCTCTTGGGTAAGGATGAAATGTTCAATGTCGACAAATATTGTGTAAACTACATTATTTACGTTGTTTTACGTTGTCAAACAATTGACCATAAAATTGTTTTATTCTTAGGAGATGCGTAGTTTTCTTTGTCAAATGTATGAATGCTCTATTGTCATTTAAAGACAAATATTTTTATTCCCTTGAAGTTAGTAATCAGTTTTTTTATAATATTTATCTGAAAATTATGATGAACGCTGACAACATTGCTTGTCATGTTCACTTTCGTAAATAATTGTGCCTGGTTTTCGAACAATAATTCTTTTAATCACAGATTACGGCTTCCGGACATGGCGGTCATTACAACCAGGGCTGGGAGTTGTTGAGAATATTGAAGTAAAATTGGTATGGCTTATGGTAAAAGGAATGGAATGATGACGGGGAGAGGTAATTATTCCTGATTGAAGGTACCTACAGCTTGCTTTTCGTGTAGCATTTATGTACTTCATTTAGCATTACTCAGATTTATATGTAAAAGAAAGTTTATAAATAAATTTTACTTTCCAAAACTTCCAAACATTATTGACGAAATTTCTTGGATAGTGTTAACTGCGCTCTAGCTGAGCAATGCAGTAAAAGAAATTAAACAAATAACTCTAGTACCACCGTCCAGTATTGTTGGGCAGTTAATTTAAGAGGTATTACTGAATAGTAGTATCAGTTAGTAAATGATTTCAATAACAATATTTGATATTAACCAAACACGAAATAAGGTATGTATCAACAGGATGTCATTTCCTGTGGATGGCGTTTGTATGTATCTTCTGTAAGATTATTAAACTTATATTTTATTTTGCTTTAATGAATGACCTCAAATATCTAGTTGTTTAAAAAAATAAACTGGCATTACGGTTTTGAAGAAAATATTGATTTCTACCTGGTATGTTTTCAAGAAAATAAACTTCTGTAGATACCTATGACGCCATGCACCATTTATACCAGTACCAAAACCCGACACACCCAGCGTTCGACCATAAATGCTACTAGGAATCTGAAAAAAAAGAGAGGAAGAAATTAGATATTTTTAACACGTATTCTTTATTTAGGTCAGAAGGATATCTATGAATTACATAAACATCTGTCTAATCTTTCAACAATAATAGCGTCTGGAAAATAATACCTTAGTTTTTGTGTTTTATTGTTATCAAAAAGGCTAAATTGGTGTGGCATTTAACGCTCGTTTGTGAACCAACTAGTTAGGAGATTATTTAAAATGATGGATTTACTTATAAAATTAACAAATCAGTTGTTATTAATTCGTTAAATGAAGTTGTAAAGTTTCGATTAGCCATGATCGCCATGGACAAGCTTCTGGTAGAGTGGGGAGAATCGTCACAACTAAGTCACACAAGTTCAGAATAATAGTACTTTCTACCAGTCAGTTTATTTCCAAACACACCCACACAAGTAAACCGTTTGTCTCTCACCAAAATTAGGATTTTGCTATCGGATATTCTAGATCCAAAAAGTGCAGATTCTTAAAGTGGAAAATTAACACAGAGCAGAAAAGCATCAAAATAGGTTGCTATCGAAAATTTGCGCCCGCTCAGCTGAACACAGTCATTCACAAAAAAGCTACTCTTGCTCTCCACACCAGCAAAAACATCAGCGCCTCTCTGTGACTCTAACTCAACTAACTAACTTAACACATTCTTTGTGTTACTGCGCAAGATTTTCGCTAATTCCACTGGAGGAAGGTCGCAGTTATTTTCCAAACTCTAGGTAATATTGATTTCGATGTGCTTGAAATTCAGTTACAAAGATACAATTAACACTGTAGGTGCCACCAATTTATCACTCAACTACATTCAGTTTTCTCATTATTAATGAAAACAGCGTGTTCAAAAATTAGCCGAAACTGATTTTAGTAGACAAAACGTTGAAGTTCATTTACTATTTAAAATTATTGTTATATATGAGATTGTAATTACGTACTTTACAGCAATTATAATTTAAATTAAGCATTCTTGACAAATAATATGAACGATTTTTGTTTGAATCTCAAATTTCATTTTGGTATAAAGCTAAAAAAATAAACACTTATTTAAAAATGCACTAATATTTTTAAAATTTCTGAAAGTTGCATTCCATACGCTGGAGTTAGTTTACATTTTAATTAATTTATTTTGATATTTTAAACCAATTACTATCTAATTGCATGTACGCTAGGCACTACAAATTTATTGTTGGTCATCGCCTACAAATTTAAGGACATTAAGCGAACTTACTTATTAAATAGTTTAATCGATGAACAACCTGACATTAAATTTCATGTCGTTTGTTATAACGACCACTACAGCACCGAATATTATTTGAAAAATCCATAAGTGATAACATGTGCCATTTCTAACTCCCTCGGATACTGGTTAGTCATAACAAATAGGAAAAACCGATCTTGAAATATTAAAATATTGGCAAATTCGCTTTTCAAGTGACGTCTATTTTTCATCATATTATATTCAAGAAAAGTGAAAACAAAACTTAAAGTGTCTCGTGATTCATTTAATCTCTATGTTTAAGACATAAACAAACATAGCGTTCTTCAGATTACCATTTTTTATTTAAATTGAATCAGAAAGGCTGTTTAAATTAATTGAATTGTAAATAATTACTAAAAATTGTTTATATTTTCATGTCGTGTGCAGGTAATATATTTTGCTCGTTTTACCTCCGTTGATGCTTCTCTTATCACTCAAACACGGCGTATGTTTTAATTTTTAGGAAGCATCGGTTATTCTTGGAGATAAAAATGATACAGTTCACGCTTCCTTAAATAATCTTTCCTTTAAATTTTAACTAGCTACCTTTGACCATTCACATTTTCTTCCATATACCGTTGGCGATAGTCAAGAAATTTAATCGAAAGATCGTTATAACATTTCAGATTCTTTGTAGTAGGCAATTGTGACAAGTGATAAAACGACGCCACTCCAATGTTTACCAAGCTGTGTTAAATAAGCTTGTGCAAACCACAGTAAAATTGAATATTGATATGTTTATTACTTCTGCGATTTTAAACTTGCTTGTGTAACGTAACCCATAAAACATACCTACACAAAATCATATAATCATAAAAAATATTTTCTCTCGTTTTACATCTTAATTTAATTAAAATTAAATAAATTACATACTTGTCCTATTTTCAAATAGCTCCTTTATAGTCACAGAGTGACAAAATAGGGGGGTTGAAGTCTTTTACCATCAAAACATTTATCCTAAACTTGCTTCATCAATATCAATTTCTGAAATACTCGTATTCCTTTTTTATTACATAAATATTAGAAATATTTCATTTCTTTCACTAGTCAAAGAATCTCTCATTGTTTTGAATGCATTATACACCTTAGTGATGGGAGAAGTCTAATGTTGCTTAGCTCAGAGCGGCAGAACATATTTCATTTTTCCTAAAAAATCCTTACGGTTACGATCAGGACACAGAAAGAAAGAAAAAAATTGTGATAGACATGAATCAGGTTTGAATTCAAGTCCAAGAAAGTGGATAGGCCGGGTTTGAACCTTCATTAAAAAAATATGAAGAAGGGTAGCAGATTCCTGGAGAGGAAGTGGTAACTGTTCCAAGAGGTAGTTAGCCAGAGGAAAAGATGTATGTATCATACCAAACCAAAAATAAAAGGAACTAAGAGAAATACTTAATGTAATAGGGAGGTGATACTGGTAAGGAAAAAAAATGAAGTAAGTTAGCGTCAAGAAAGTATGGAACACCTAAAAAACAAAAGTAACTGATAGAGATATACTAGACATGCGTTTACGGGTAATAGCATGGATGGAAAAGCAACAATGAATGCTTCAATCAGAAATTTCTATAGTTACATAAGAATCTGAACAAAAGAGATGGCATTTACTCAATTATGGGTTAGAATGTGAAGGAAGTTACCGTCGATACCAAAAAGTTGAAAATATTAAGCAACAAATTTGATGAGACCGTTAAAACTAGCAGTAAGAACAGTAGTGTACATATTAGAACAGAAGCTTTCCGAATACGTATAAATGAGCAGACCAGCAAATTATAACCATATCCTGTAGATATTATGGGGAACTAATGAAAATAAAAATCGTAAAAACTAAGGAACTGATAGTTTTTTTATAAATTTTTCTCGGGCCAACCACCGGGAAATTGCGTCAATGTGATGCGACGATCCTATACCTCTACATCCAATACATTTTATACCGTTCATACACTTGAAAAGTATCCATTCATTCCTCAGTGATAATTTTATAGCAAATGTGTTAAAATATGTGAATATGAAATCGTAACTAACTTACGAACGTTATTTAGCATGAAATTTGCTTTGTACCATAGAAATGAGGGTGTGGCACAGTAAGAGTTAGACGTATACAGCTGAAATTACATATTGTTTAGTTTGTACTCGCTGATAAGGAAGTTGATGATGATTCTCGCCATATCCGATGACACATATAGGCATATAGGCGCCGAGACATTCCGTTAATAGTGTAGTGTTCCCTCACTAGACACGCACAGCGCGTAGGTTTTGGGTTTCATCGTAGATTTTGGAGCACAATCTGGTCTCCAAGAATTGTGCTCCACCACCTCTCTTCCTTGCCAGCTAAGTACCGAAGACGAAAATTTCTTCCAACAGCAAGCTAACCCTTTGTCATGTGCCAGAACCACCTGATCAAAGGGCAGGTGGGAAAGCTGATACAGCTCTTGATATACAACAATATGAAAATTTATGTGCGGTAACAGACTGGTTTGTGAATGAGAAATGTTTATTTATTGAACTTTTATTCATATGAATCTCAGTTGGTAGACTATATGAGAGATATTTCAAAGAAAGTCTTTTATGATGGTGTAGCACTGCTTCACTCCAAGTCATTCGACAGAGCAGACAGTACAGTAGTGGTAATTGAGTGAATCGTTAAATATCCAGTTTGATGGTAGAATTCTTATCAAATAGGAAACAAAAGACTCGGGGTAAGAGAAATGAAAATTAGTAAGACCACAGCATACTGTACTTTTTTCTTTCCTTTACTTTTTTTTTTAACTTTGGCAAGCTACAAAGTCTTCACAAAGAATAAAAAATTAATCATGAGTAGACAATAACTAGATCATAGGATAAGTGATTAACAATTTCATTGACATTAACACGTTTTACAAAGTGAAGAGTATGAATCTTTCTAGTTATAGGGCGTTTCAGTTGAAATAATAATAAAAGATAATTTGGAGTTTGCATTGAAAATTTTATCTGTCATTAAATTACCGATTCACAGTGAAGCAGCCTTCGAATATTGCCATCGATGTAGTGCACTCTTCAGATGGCTCGCCGCCTACAGCAACAATAACAAGTTACAAATGAGCCTTGTGCTGTTATCCTAAACACTATGTCTGGTAGTGGCACCAAACATACACAAGTCGCTATTTACAGACTTGCACAGACATCTTGCAACAACAACCGTCACAGACCTTGCCCGATGGTCTTTAGATGTCTTCTCCTCGAGTCGCGGAGCCGAGAGGAAAGTGACCGCTCCCCTCCCTGATGTCGGCTGCCAATCAGCTAACAGCAATCTGCGCTGTCCGTTTTGATTCACCGTGCACAGAGCATTTCAATAATATTTAGCTTGTTTAACATTAGTATGTTTCCTATTTACTGCCTCATATTCCCCTCTCTCACACACTCTTGAACCGTCTTTTTATTAGATGGTAACAAAAAAATCATGGCATATTTTCGTGATTTTAACATGGGTTCATAGGGGTCCTAAAAATACAACATGACATCTGAATTGATGTAACAGGAAGATTCCTGTATAGAAATCCTACATACTGTAGTTCCAACCAGTTGTGCCAATTTTGATCTGAGCTATATCCAGATGTGTTGTACTTCGTCGCAAAAAAGTGATGTTGAAGGCTGTTTCTGCTACTACATTTGTGACATCTGTCTGTTGCCGAGAGATATACTTTGAATAGTTTCTCATTTGTTGAAATAAATTTATTTATTTATTGGCACAAATGCTTTGCAGTAATGTAATGAGTGCTTCTGTTATTGTATTGCAGTATGCAGCTGAATTGTTTAGAAATGACGTAATAGAATTAAATAGATAGAGGGATATGAACAGCTGCAGAGGCATCTGGATAGAAAATGTGATTGAATAGATCAGCATGGAAGAAAAATGAATTCCAAGAAGGGTCAGCTATTGTGTTTATAAAACGTGAAATACAGTGTCTATATGACTATACAGTGAAGGAGAAATTACTAGATGCTTGTATAAAATGGAATTATGTTGACGTATTTTTGATAGCAAATTCAACTCGACGGGACACACTAGCTAGATGATAAGGAAATGTTTCAAACTTCTACATATCATAGAATTGGTGATGAGGGAATTTATACCGAAAGCGAGAAAAATAAGGCTATGTAGTCAGATTCCTGCTGAATTTGGTGGGATAGTGTGGGACCCCCATTTTTTTTCAATCGCGAATTCAATTACTCCTTAGATTAATGTAAAACTGATGAGATTGTTTTTATCACCATACGCGTTTCAGAAACAAATTGGTGATCCTATTATAAAGTAGAGAGCTAGGTATTGCTTTCTGTCTGTGAAACGTTAAAGTTCCGTTTGATAAGCGTATTTTTTGTGTATGGAATATGTAGTCTATGAGACGGTAATCAGGGACCATCCCAACATCTACCTAGATAATCTCACTATAGCACCTAAAAACGGCCTTAAAGGTGGCCAGCAAGCAAGGCCCGGATTTTAAACCTGTGCCTGTTGTATTTTCCCAAACTTATGTTGTTGTGCTTTGACGGTAGTAATCATACTGGCAGATGAATTCAAACTAGGTGTATCAAATACAGGATTTAGTAAGGATGCAGAGGTGTGAAGTTAGACTTGATTACTGAAAGAAGCAGGGTTGAAATCACCGAAAGGTGGTAGGTGGCTTAAAATAGTGTTGGTTGAATATAATTATAATATAATTTATTCAGTTGCGATGGAGCGCACGCCCCGATGACAATTTCCCAATACATACATTTTTCCTCTTTCTGCACACGTCTAATTTAAGTTCTTTCAGAGTTTTTGGTAAATTATTCATCATTTACCTTCATAATTTATTCCCTGACCCCCTTACATATAAAATAAAATTTTCTTGCACCCTTATGCCTGAAATCTGGAGCCCGCTTGCGGCCATGGTCATCTTTTCCATTCCATGCACCTTTCTAATATTTCGGTTCATATTGGACTAAGAATTGGTGTAGGTGTATGGAACTTGATATATGACTATGAAAATTAACTATCCTTTAATGACAGGCATAAGTGAGTTGGAAATTTGTAGTTTGGAATCCATAATCGATGAATCGATAATCACATTAGTGAAAGAATTTAAACTAAATATTCGTGTAAAGAAAAATTTAGGTTTGTATCCATAATACCATTGGACCATGGGATACAGCGCAATCAATAATGATAATAAAGTAGAAAATTGCATACACTGCTATGTTTCGTATAACATGCATTTAAACAGTGCGAAAGGAAACAGCGAATCTGTGAGACATTTTATAGCGATTCCGCTTTGCTAATACACTGTGCCGCAGAATCAATAACAGAGCGTAAATTTTGATAGCGTCGGATAATCATCACCTCATGCATGCCGAAACGATACAGGCAAACAGAGCGACGCTCATATCGAGTATATGGGAAGGCTAATATTGGGAGGATCCTCCGCGCCCTGATGGGCGATTGCACTGCCAACGCAGCAGCTTGCAATTTTGTGTATATATCCTCAGTCAAGTGGTCTGAGATAGCTGATCTCGCGAAATTCGTATTCATGGCAAATTCAGTTGAACGAGAAAGAAACTTGTCGTAACTTCTTCTAGCCATTAAAATTAAATAAAGGACAAAGCTTCGCAGAAAACTTCTTATGAATTTAACTGAGACTGATCCGATTACCAAGAAATAAGATTCTAATAAAAACATTTGCATTACTTCTTAGAATGCCATAGCTTTGTTATCTTTTGATGTTGCTTTAGATTTTTGTCAGGCGTAAAAAGATATTACGTATTTTTTTTACTAAGGAAAACATCAAAAATTTCTGCATTGCTTTCTCCTATATGATAAAAAAAAGTATCATATTTGTATAGCAATGTAAGAATACTTGCAGACAGAATGCCAGAGCCGGATTAAAAAACAGCGCCGGGACCGTAGCAAGTGTTAAGAAGATGCCTGAGGAGGAGGCCCTCCCCTCCGAAGGAGATAGAGCGGGGCCACCAGTAGGCGCGAGGCCCCCTCGAAGGCGCGCAGGGCCCGTAACATTTGCCACCTCTTGCTACGTGGTTGCTACGGAATGCTGGTAGTTGTGACGTATTCAGTGAGAACTACCTGCACAACACGTTACGATAAATAGTGGATTACAGGCACTTTTAGTTTTTATCTATTAATGAATACAGTAGACTGAAGGAACGCTGGTCTTCGGCCGTACATAAATGTCTCTACCAGTGCAGCGCGTCAGCTGTTGTGCGTGTAGCTTATCTTATTAATTTTATTTGTAATTAAGTTACTGATAAGATGTAAGTGACATATTTAAGAGTATTCATTTTCCTCTTTCATCAGACATATGGTGACATAATGCTTCACTTGTTACTTCAAACGTGTCAACGAACTGTTAAACATTATAACTCTGTGGAATCCGTTAATTTTTCAGATGCTGACTGTTAGAACCTAACTAAAAGAACAGCTCGTTCGATTAACAAACATCAATTTCGTTTTACTATCGAAAATTATCAGAATAACTCCTTCATGCAATTTTATGTGAGGTATGCCCAGATAGAACGTTTCCTCATTTTTTCTGGATTACATTGATAATACGGTTGATGCACTATGCCTACTGTTTCATTTGACTTGGAAATTAACAGCACATGCATTACACACTTTTGTTGTGTTCAATATTAAGAAACGAGTTATTTGATGCAAGATGCAATCACGAAACCCACTTGTGGACGAGATACCTAGGAGATTGTGATGGATTTCGGTATTCGACAATACCTTAGGTCCTTTGAGCCATGCTGATAGGAATTTTCGTTATTTGCTTGTTAGAAAGTAAAGTGGGAGCGGTTGTAGTAAACAATTCCTAATAACTTATTTGAGATTGGGTTAAATCCCAAAAATATAAATTTTTCATACGGTGTGAATGGATCCGAGACAGTTATGATGAAGCGGGTGATAAAGAGGCCAGTTTAGAGCTTAACTGTTTTTTCTTCTTATGCAAAGGACACGGCACACTACTCTTTGCAATACTCATGGTAATCACATACACAAATACAAAAACTCTTAAGCGCAATGAAGAAAATATCCCTGTGTATGCGTATAGGAGTATTACAGTACCATAATCATGATATCAATTTAATATCATCCTGGTGAATAATGGTTCTATTTCGATGTACCGTAACACAACATAGCGCAGGTGGTTTTATATCACATAGGATGTTATACTAAACAGATAAACTTCGTAGTATCTGATAAAAAGTAAAAAAATTAAATCCGCGATGCAGCAGACTTGTTTTATTCTTACTTAGTCTTATTCAAGTAAGAAACGAATATGATGAATAAAATAATAGTGATGGGTTTGACGTGATGGGCCATAAATTTGCATTAAATATATAGCCGCTATTCGGACATCAAATCAATTTGGTTGTATCTGATTTGTATTTTTTTTTTCTGTCGCTTATGCAATATGTTTTTAGGGCTTTGGGGATCGCTAACTTCGAATACATTAGAATCAGGTGATAGCTGAAGCGTCGAACTGAAAGAAATTCTCTCATGGCCTTTTAGGTGAACCATGACACTGTTTAACTTAAATAATTTCTGGAAACCATCGAAAACCGAAATGTGGATTACCAGAGTGGGTTTCAACCCATGCCTTCTGAAAGACAGAGCAATAAATTAACCCCTCATCAAACAAGTTCCCTAAGTTAAGCAATTGATCTGGATCCAATTTTCGAAAATGTCAGCATTTAGCCTCTATATCATTTAAGCTGGTAATGACGAAAAGAATGAAGCTATCACGCCACACAGAGAATGTGAAAGATGTATTAAGTAGTTAGAGAATCACTGTTAAAATTATACGTCTTAAAAGAACAGACCACTAATTTCAAAGAACCACGTAACGAAATCAAATTGCATTCGACATAGTTCCGCAAAATGGAGCAATCAGAGAGAGAACTGCCTGTTGTAAATTAAAATGAGTCCGAGGACGGATTTCATGAATGAACCCTCCACAGACAAAAAAGAGAAGTGCTACGGCCCTGAAGTATGGTGGCTGCGGCCTGGTGCAGCCGATATCTGTTAATTAAACTGCTCCTCTGACCACTGCAGATACCGCTTACACGATACCTATCGTCCAGGAGAATCCAAGTGGTACGAGCTGGTCGTGGGTTCTAGCTAGCGGCGACACCTCGTTCACGCCGGAAGTACAGTACTACTTATTATTAGGCGTGGCTCAAATGTAAAATACACATTCTTATAGATGAAGATATCTTATTACTGTGGAATGAGCATAAAGACAGAGTAAGTAATGGGAATTTATGGTACACGTGATCACCAAACTTTTTGAAACGAGGTTTTCTGAAGACTCTGTTCATAACATTTGATGAGAACGAATTATTCAGTAACTCCTCCTTCAAGTGAATTCTTGTAAAGGTTAAAACCCATGAGCATTTAGAAAATTGGTGGCAATAATTACAGGGTGCATCAAAGCCTAATGAAATATGTAAACATTTAAATAAAATGTATGTAAATGTATGCAGGCAGTTTAAAATATTTCAGTTGAAATTCTTTTGAGAAGCATGATTCAAACCTTTGAATCAGAAAGCGATGCTTTACGCTACTTTAAGTAAAATATCAAGATAAACATGGTGTCCCGATGACACGAAATTAAAGTACAAATTAAAATATAGATATCAAAAAGATTATGCAAGAGTTCTCGTCTTGTTTACTTTGATAAGAAAAAAAATTGTTTTAAAAAATTAATTGATCTGTTTGCCATGTCGTATAAAAAATTGTAACAATTAAGTTTGGTTTCTGTTTATTTCACCACTGGTAGGCATTTAAGACAAATGCGGCTACTTTCAATCTACAACACCAACAAGTTGTTTCATAATATGCTATTCATTTGAGCATGAGAACATTTAAATTCAGATCTATGAATGATTTCCAGAATTTCGTGTTTGAACTATTGAGAACATTAGCGTCTGAGTATATATACACATTAATGTCCATTGTAGTCACAAATTATACTTTGTTTCAAACAAATAGTAATATACACAATTATGACACTCGAAGTAAAAATGATCTTCAAAAGGATTACAAGTCTTGTCATTTGTTCAAAAAGGGGTCTGATATACAGGGATACATATCTTCAACAAGCTCCCAACACATATTACATGCCTAGCAGATGAAAAGAACAAATTCAGGAAAAAAATTGAAAGAATTTTTAATTGACAACTCCTTCTACTGTGTCGAAGAATTTATTTCTAAGGTATCTAAAAAGTAAATTCCATTAGCTGCTGTAAATGTAGTTTACATAATTAATTTACCATGTATGCTATGACTGTATATCTCCTAGTGTATGTATTATTTTGCTGTGCAATTGTTTACGGTACCATATATGCTATGACTGTACATTTTCTGGTGTATGTATTGCTTTGTTATGGAATTGTTTAATGTACCATATATGCTATGACTGTACATCTACTGGTGTACGTATTATTTTTGTATGAATTGTTTATCTGTAAATTGACAACATTCCACATCCCACAGAGCCAGTCTCTTATATTGGGATGAATGGAAAATGAATGTATTGTATTGTATTGTATTGAGAAACCTTATTATCGCTGCTGGTACGCAGTCATTAAGACACATGCTCGGCATTCTTTAAATCTTAATGAGCATTTGTAAAATTTCCTTTCACTCATACATTGGTAATTCCTGCGTGAATTTTTATGTTTTCAAATGTTTGCGACTAAAAAATATCAGAGAAGACAGGGGTTTTCTAGAGCCATTATTCTCTAAATTTGATTGAGTTTCTGACATATATTGTTTGTTATCACTGCTATTATTAATTATTATTAATCATTAATAATCCAGGAAATTTGACCTTAATTTAAAATTACGTCTTGATGAGGTTTATTGCTGTTAAGATTTTAAACACGTCTATATAAAAAAATCCTCGTTAGGTCGAATCCGGAGTCATCAAAGCAGGGGAAACAAGCACTTTTCCAAATGATATTTTTGCAGTATGCTGTATGGAATGTTCTTTCAGAAAAGGAGCGATTACTGGGTGACGAATTTCCGTTACATTTCAAACCACAATCGAACCTATCAAGCGAAGAAGTGGCGTACTTGTTTGTCATTAAGATACATGCCGAGCAGGTGCCTTCAAATGAGCCTGCTGTTGGCTTTGTGGGGACCTCCACGAACGGATCATCACCATTTCTGTATAGATCGGGTGCATTTATTGTGAATTGCGGGCTCTTTCTTAGTTGTTAGTTGGCGACAGTAATGGTAAGCTGGTGGAGCACTTGTGCGGCGCCGCGAGTCGCCCGCAGGTGCGGATCCTCACCTCGGCTCAGCGCGGCTGCTAATGACGCTCGCAGCCCTAACGACCGCCGACCGCAAACACCGGAACAGAGCGCAGTCGACTCGCACGCGTGTGACACTCGCGTCGAACACTTGTCACGAGCTCACCACTACCAGTTTCAATGAATGGCTGCTCTGATTCCCTGAGCAGCAAACATGGAATTTAGCATACCAGCACATCGCATACCTAATTTTTCTTCAAGCAATCTTTCTTTTCTTCCGAACGCACACTTCCATTACATGTGTGGTTAGCGCCAGGCTGATGTTTGCATAGTTGCGCAACAAAAGTTCAATGATATTAGTAATCAAAATTACATGTTATGTTTATTGTGTGTTATCCTCACTTTGTTGCGCCGCGGCTACATCCAAATTTCTTGAGATGCTTGTTAATGCTATAAGTGATACAAACTGCAGCATATCCACAGTGGACATGTGTTATTTCTTATTTTGTAATGGAATGGCTCATATAACTTACACACTCGCTTCTCACTTTCAAGGTCTTTCTCAAATCATTCCCCCCCCCCCCCCCAACCTTTTCTAGAGTTTGTCCATGAGTTCGTCAGCATCAATGATATCTGTTAGTGACCAATGGAAACTAAGTGTAAGTAAAATATTATATGCATTATTTTTTCTGTTGATAGGAGTATATTTATATTTTTCGATTTACTCAAATGTTTATAACAGAGACTCCTTTTGTTTTCAGGAAATTCAGGTTCAACAAACCCTACCGTGATATGACTTACTCGTAGTGCTATTAATGACATACTCAGACAACGGAAATAGTAAAAATATCGGCACTTCAGACATACAATGAAACAGAAAACTGGATAATATATCTCGATCTCAGTTGCGATTATTTCAGATATGGATGGATATTCCGAAATATAATAGAGAAGTAACAATCAGTAAACCATAGCTACTTCAATAGTTGTATTTACGGACACTTTATTGTTACACTTAACTCCTCTGCAATCTACATTCCCATTGACACCTTCCACTCCTGATTTCAATTAACCAAGAAGATAGGAGTGTAAAACATGACAGGTATTGTGTTCGCTGATGACGTGATGGTGTGGAGAAACTGCGAGTCAGACGTACAAGAACAGCTAGATGCGTGGTAGGAGGTATTGAAATCTTAAATAATGAAGTTCTCTGAAAAAGAGAGTGAGGTAGTAACTAAAAATCAAAAGAAGAATGTGAATAATCGGGATTTCATATGCGAAAGTAAGAAACTTAAGATTGTAGGAACGTTCAAGTATTCGTAAGTTTGATAGAAGAGAATGGGTAAAATGTAAAGTAAATAATGAAAGGTACAGAAGAATTCTACACGAGTGTCAGCGGCCTTGTTTGAAGCAGGGAGGTGTCTTAGAAGTGCAAAAGGATGACATATAGAACTTAATTCGTGCCCATACTGACATATGGTTATGGTGGCGAAAAAAAGAGGTATTAATAGAAATCAGACTGCAGGGATGAAGTTTCAGAGGAGCAGTATAACTGCAACGAAAATTGACAAGCTGGAGAATGAGCAGGTTAGGAAGGCAGATAAAGAGAAATAGGGTTGAATGGAACGGTAAAACTCTGATCTCGCATTCTGGAGGACGCAGGTTCGATTCCAGGTTCAGCCATCCAAATTTTGCTTTTGCATGGTTTCCCCAAATCACTCCTGACGATTGTCAGAATGTTTACTTCAGAAGACCATTGCCAAATTCCTTCCCGTTCCTTGCCGCCCGTCCTTTATAAAGCCTTCGACGATGACGAGCTGTAAAGCTATAAGCAAAAAAAAAAAAGAAAAAAAAGAGGATTGAAAAATCAGGACTCCGATAGTATGTACTCATAAAGAGGATGAGTGATTAAAGGATGCCCCAATTTGAAATTAGAAGTGAAGAGGCCCCGAGGAACACCACGAGGATCAATGAAACAGAGAAGAGTATGCAAGGCAGAGGAGCAAACTGGAATTTAGTGGAAGAGTAGGAATAATGGAAGGACAGCAGACGTCGGGGAGGACTGTATTCCTGGCCGACCAGACATGAGGTCGCAAACGGTCAACGATGATGACGCAGCCATGTACGGTGCAGCAATTATCCAAATCCAACTTAAGCAAAGTATAAAAGTGATGCCATTGATACGAAACCGGCGGGTTATGGTAACGCTTCGACATAACATTTGGCAGGACAGGGTGTTCAAACCCCCTTTTGGGAATCCAGATTTGTTTGCATCGGTTTCGAGAAATCACTCAAGGTGAGTACCATGATGGTTTTTAAAATGTCCACCGCGGCCGCATTCCTGGCCCGACCTTGTCCCCGATCTTCTTCCACGTCTAATCATCTCGACGTAGACAGGCATAAAGCTATAAGGAAGAAACAACTTATTTTTCCTTCATCCTGCCAAATAAGAACCATGTGCCACCGGCTCCCTGATGTACACAGGTGACCAGTATGAATCATGAGAAAGAAGATTGGAAGAACTGTTGTACATAATCCTAACTAAGGTTTGTACTTTTCTATTGTGCTCAACGTCGTATATAAGAAACAGAAGAATAAAGTCGTTATTACTAACATTTTTGGTGAATTTGAAAAAGCTAGATTTTAAAGTTTAACCAGTTTATTACTCCGTTAAAAGGTTCATATCTTGAAGCAGATGTACGAGTATGAGATTTTTATTGGTTTCATCATTGTTCACGATTAATGAGATAACACCACAATTCATAAAAGCAAATGCTGCAGTGGATACTTTTTAAGAAAATAGCAACAATCTTACGATGTTAGATGTCATTCAATGCGGAGGACATAATTTGGAATTGGGTAGTTCAAGGTGGGAATGAGGCAAGTTTCAAGCAACTCAGCATGTACAGAACGAAGATGTAGTGACGTAAAGATTCGTACTGAAAAGTAATTCCTCAACGATAAGGTTTTATAGTAAAAGAAATTCTTATCAATTATCTACCTTTATAGAAAATTTATGAATATAGATGTAGATGTAGATAGATGCTGGCCTTACCTATTTTTAAAAAAAAAAGAGAGGAAAAAGTTCGAATTTAAATGTTTTTATCCTAATTTACAATATGGCAGTTTTTAAAAAAAGAATCTCCGCATGATGGAAAAGAATCACTTTCTCTGCATGCTGTGGCATTGTTCGCTGTCTTATTTTACATTTATTTTCTATTAAGAAAAATTCGTTATAACGGGTTTCAATGTATGACCCTACCATTTATAAAATTGCGTAGCTAAAACAGTATTGATTTAGAGAATAGTATATAGTGCTTCTTTTGACTTTGACTCGAAAATAAAGTGTCTAACCTAACACCACGAAAAGAGGGTATTTATGTAGAGATGTTGTATAATAAGCCAATTATTTCCACATTTTTAAAACTGCTAAAAAAACTGTACATTTTATTCTTGTGCTTTGATGATTTACAAGATTTTTATTAATATATTATCGAATAATTATTTTTCTATACAAGGGGGGGGGAAAAATAAGCGCAGCGATGACGTAGCCTGTGACGTAATAAAACTAACTAGCCAGTAACATAACAATATCATATTGTTACAAATATCTTCACAAGATTAACGCCGCGCCACAAATGTTCACTCCTTCTTCCCGTCGTTTCGACAAATGCTAAAGCCTTCTTGAGGGAACTAGTCCATGCTGCGTATCTAGCAGGAGGCTAGTCCCTCAAGACGACCTAATGCTTGGTCGATACTAGGGATGTAACGGAGCGCTGAATAACATCCACAAGTGCGGAACTTCCACATGAAATTCTACCTCCGATTTCGCATCCACAACTTTTAAATGTGAAAGGAATAGCGGATATTATGTTTACATATACAATTATTCTTTTCTCTTTGAGCGAGAATCGCCCTGTTGACGATTAGCTGATAAAAACGTGGCTGTATATCTTCTTACAACACGGTAATAAAAGTATCAACGAACTGAACGGTGTTATTACCGATGCACTGAATTTACAAGTTTGAACTTGGATATAAAGCGGCCGTACTCACGATTCAGCTTGTAGGACCTCCGTGTACAACTACTGTTGGATGAACTCAAACAGTAATGCTAGTAGCAGGGTTCCAAGCAGTGCTTTCCACTCTTATTTTCTAGCGGCGCACCAGTGCCCTTATCGCACCCTCATAGGGCGTTTCCTACAATCGTGATCCTACGGCATAGCTTGTTGGATGGCAGGGGCCCGTGACAGTGTTTGGGAGTCCAACCACATCCAACATGTCCGACATGTAGTCCTTTAACCTCTTTCACGGCCCAACAAAGGTCCTACATCGTAAAATCGGATCGTTGGAGGTCCTTCAAATTGGACTGTGAATGGGCTAGAGCGGTGGAAAGGCGAGTGTCGGGCATGGAGATGTGCGGTGGCGTGGCCTTGTGCTTGACGCTTGAATTAGTCGAGCCGCGAACTCCGAAAAATTCATATGATGAAGAGTGTTTAGTTGGCGCATGAGTCGTTTTGTAATAATTAATTCCTTTAAATCATCCGATGTTTTTTGTTATTGAAAGATAAGGCAGAAAATAATGTGACAGTATAGACTGCTAATGTAAAAAGTAAAATTTGTGAATAAAAATATATTTATGTTGATTTTAAGTTAACTTTTAAAAAATATTAAAATCTAAATAATTATAATTTTATTTTTAAACATCCGCTTCCGCAAAATATCCGCATCCGCGGATGTCAAGCACTGAACATCTGCATCCACTAAGATGACCTCCGTTACAAACGTAGTCGAAACGTCGGGAAGAAGGAGCGAGAATTTGTGACACAGCGTTGATCTCGTGAAGATATTTGTAACAGTATGACGCCTGTGAAATAGCAAAATCTTTTAGAACACAATCGTATTTCTTCAAGACGGAAATTTAAATTATGAAACGGGAATGTCTCACCTAAATTGTTATTTGAAAGCCCACTGGTGTTTCAGTCACCTCAACTAATTAGCACATCCCAAAATATTAAATTTCAGGAATGAAGTGAAAACCTCGTTTTATATAAAATAAATTGCGTTGTCATGCTTCTTGTGGCATGAACAGAGTACGAGCGGAAATGGGCATATGTGTAAATATATTCCTTCCCAACTAAAATTGGAAGGAAATTTAGCTGTTACCCGGTGACTCACTCTTGTGTATATTTCATGCCCTGTTCAACAGTTAACGGTACGAGGAATTCTGCTCCAAATCAACGACTTGTAATTAATAATTAATGTTTGATGAGATACCGGGAAACAATTACACGTTGTCCCTGCATGACGGTAATTGTACTCAGAACTAAACAGCAGGTTCACTCTGATTGGAATGTAACGCATCTGGCTGTCTCCAAACTGCGGCTACCAGACCGCCGCGGTTTGATTACATACAAATTATGTCTCTGCCGCGTCAATACAGCGAAGTGAACGCAGTTGGTAATATGGGATAACACGTACGATACCAGCAAGCCTCTAATTCGTTTTGATGATGAATGCTTTCAGTGGCTCGACCGATTCGTCAGGGAGCCACCCAGTTTCTTAGCTCATTTGAAAGCAGAAGAATAATGAATCTGTTTGCTAGCTGACGTTTGGTGGTGTAGAGAATATAAAGCTGTTTCCATTTTGTTACAGTTTTGGCTGATATTTCTATATTTCTAGCGATTTTACATACCACGAATGCGTTTTTTGCTTTTCAGAAAATAAAAATAATATGCTTAAACACTATCGAAAAACATTAATTTCATTCCTGAGATTCTTTAACAACATCCAAAGCTTTACGACAATATGACAACACACCATGTACAGTTTAGTGACAGATATAAACATAATAATCTATCACCTATCTTATTCTGCGTTGTTTATTTTTTTCGAAATCTGGTATATTAACTTTTCTAGTTTAAATTTGATCAAAATAAATGCTATGACATCGATAAACTGTGCTGGAAAGGTCATTTCTGTATCGAATAACAATTTCCCAAGTTTTTTGTACACTGAGCTACACTCCCAGCATATTTGCCAAGGAAAACATGAGTACGATAAGTTCTTACGAATTTCAATATTAAACTTTATGAATTTGATTTAAATAGGAAGATCAGCGCTCTAGCAGTGTGAAGTACAATTATATACTACGCTGCATTAGAAGCAAAATAATATAATTTTGAAAGGTAAAAGAAGAGGTAAGTCACAACTACTGCGTTATTTTTTATTTTAAAAATGTAAGTGTTGACAAAAAGATGGTCTGTGTTATTTAAAAATCAAACGGTTACTCATTTCTCCTAGGAGAGCTGCAAGTTCTAAAGGTTAGAATCCGTTGTCTAACAATATAGTACTGGGTTATTGTTAGTACGATAGCCACACTTCCATTAAGATGGTTAATTAGTACGATGTGGAATAAAACGTGAGCTTCCGGGTTTTTTACGTACATAATTGATCGTGAATTGTGTGTTATTTTCTTTAGCCAAAACGTGAGTAGTGACCGTCGGAATTTGTATTAAAGTGCGTGATTGCGTGTCTGATGTCAGCCCTCTCCAGCCCTGATTTCCGGTGGGATCACTGTTTACGAGGAAAAGACGAAATTGCTCTTACGTAAATAATTCAACATAAATAGTCCATGACTTAATACTAACCACTGAATTTGATTACTACAATAGTGTTCCTCCTTATTGTTTTCTCCTCTTTATCGTTTGCCTATTCAACTACTCTTATTCACAACTAAAGTATTTTCAAGAGGATGTGTCTGTATCACTCTAACAGTATCATCACGTTTCAATTACTCTCATGTTACACTCTTCAAAAGTTTCTAATATGAATCTCAGATTGAAAAGTGAGAAAATAATTCTTTTTATCACATTTTATTAAGGAAGAAAATCGTTAACATTCTGCACTTTAAAATATTGGGTTCGATCTTTATTTCCCAGGAATTTTGAGAGGATTCCGGAGCTTGTCTACAACATGTCTAATTGCATAAAAAAAATTTCAGTACATAAAAACTGACGCCATTACTTAGAGACAACGTGTAAAATAGCCTCAAAACTATACTCAGGTACAATAACGGAATCATCACTAATCCATTAGGTTATTATATAAAAGACCTTTATGGTTCTAATAGCCATTAAAATGACTTCTTCTTAATTACATCTGTAATATCCATAAGGAATAACTGTATTAAATGTTATATCATATGATACACTAATTTAAAAAAAAATTATTCATCTCCAAAAAAAATGTCTGAACTTTAAAAACAGAAATTAATTAACTTAATGTTGAAAACTGGAAAAAACTCTTTTATTTATAATCTGAACTTCGCTGCTATCAGCGTTCGTTAAGGAGCAATAAAATGCGAATGCTGTTAGTAATTACAGTTCTGTACTGTTTATTTCAAGAATGCCCTAAAGCAATAACCCACAACCTTTTTCCACTTTAGGCACACCATAAATTATCAATGACTCAACATGGCACACCACTGTAAAATTAACAACAGTGAGTGAGTATTTACCATTTATTTTTCTAGAATACGACAATATGTGACAATTCGCAACACATGAGACATAGAAACTGAAATGAAATAACTAATTAAATAAAAAACTTGACAGTTAATTCTTTACAATAGGTAAAATTTCGCGCTCACCTTTCTTTTTATGGTGACAAACAAAAGTGCCGAGGTACACCGGTTGCGGCCTACTGCCCTACAGGACTGATACATACTGCAAACATCTCTTAATATTAAAAATATGAGGACTAAGGTTAAAAATTAAATCATCGTAAAAACAGCTATTAAAATGATTTACTAGGAGTGAAGTCGCATGGTCTTCAAGGTTGATCAGTATGAAGCTTGTTCAGGAGCGTTATTCAGGCCGCTCTTAACATGGAGAACAGACGCCGTTGGCAGCCGCTGCTATCCTGGAGGACAGAAGCTGCATGATGGGTTTAAGTGGACCACTAAGGGACCATCACCCTAAGAGGACGTCCATTAACCATGATAGATTTTTTTTTCTCTTAAATTTGTAAGATGTGATGGGACCCCACCCTTAATTGAGACTAACTTTCTAATTTTAATTTCTAAATCATTTTATTTATTTGATATGTTGATGCCACTGATCTCTTCTATGTACTACTTTACTTTTTCTCTGAAATAAAAGGAGAAAGGTTATCTAAAAAGTTGACGTGAGATTTGATTTCCCCTTCCTTTGAATGAGATGGTGAGATTTTTCGGACTAGCCCCTCCCCCCGCTATTTTGAGTCCACCTAATTAATGGACGTCACCTAACTAAGGGAGTTCTTCCCCCCCCCCCCCAAATCCCCTTAGGGTGTGTGGTGTACCCCACCAATCAATACTCAGCGTTGAGTCGCTGGTTTTCCGGTCTACTTCATTACAGTAGCGAGGTAACTCGCCCAGACAGAATGATTCATATTTTATAATATGGTTAACTACTGGTAATCTCCATCAAAAGTTACTAAATCTCGGAAACCCATCTCACAGGAAAGTGGAAAAATTGTTATCTGCGCTCAATAGGTTTTAGAATGAAAGCGAGCATTAAAAAAGAACAAGTCATAAGCGCTCTCTAGTGTGTTTGAATCAAAAATAAAAATCACTAAATTATATCCTACAAGACCTCGCAACTTCACGAATTTTTTCAAGTGTAATGAAATCCCGATTGTTCTAAAGAACTATTCCTATATTTTAACTGTTGTAACTATACTCAACCAGGGGTGTAATGATATTACATGGATATGTGTGTGTGATGATCGCTTCTACTGTCGTAGCTTGTCAGCTAACATAACGGGTATCGTAACCATATCTCCGATTTGCGTCACACTGTTGGTAGATGTACAATGAGACCAAATTGTGGTCAGTTTAAAAAACAAACCCAAAACTGATAGAAATAAGCCAAACGTTTACAGTATACTGGTATTTATATATTTTGGACTAGCTCGTACCCGCGACTTCGTACGCGTGGATTAAGAATTTTTTTGCCAGAATTGAATACAGAAAGTTGTTGGTAACGAAGGATTGGTCCCAAACAACACCGAGTCCGCATAATATGACAGGAAAGCTATCATTATATCATTCTACCGTTGAACCTGTCTCTAGAAGAGAATCAATTTCCAACATATTTCTGTCACCATTCGATAAGGTCTCAAAATTTCATGACTACAACTGTTAATCATAATGAAAAAAATGTCCTGTGCCCTTCATACAGATTTTCTTGTCAAATTCCGTCAATATCGATATAGCCATTTAGTCGTCAAAACGTAACAAAAAGACAGATACTTCCGTATTAATAGTATTATTACTGCGGTTCACACACACACACACGCACACTGACTGCGAACAACCCCTGAGGAATCATTATAACGTAAAAAAGTGTACACCTACAGCATTGCGAGACTACCTATGATTTGCCTCGCATTGCACCCCTAACTTTGTAATATCTACAGTTTAACATTCAATCCGAATAACCGAAGGCCCAGGCGTGACTCTTACGATCAAAAACCATTTTTAAAAATCTTAGCCTCCATGGAGATTTGAACCGGAGACCACGATCCAAACATTAGTAAGCCAGTGCTTCAGCCACTGAGCTACATGGCCGCTAAACGGAAAAACAGTAGAGAGACCTTCATATCCAACGCGTCTGTCTATCGCCGTTCAGTAGTATTTCGAAATTATGAGACAACATGTATTATTTATACAGATAATTTTTCAACCAAATGTAGACAGTATTTTTCTCCTTGTTTCAAAATATAAGTGTGCAAAGTTTCATCACGATCGGATGAAAACTGTGGATTTGTATGACGAAAAAACAAACTAACAAACAAACAAACATACATACATTCATCTTTACATATATAGATGTATTAATCAAGACAGAAGTCTTTAAATTATTTACAAAGAGCTACACAGATAACAAAATCAAAATTACATACAAAATTAGAGGTATTTATTGTATGTTTACTGATAAAATACTTCGAATGCAGCATTTAACAGCGGCCAATTATCCACTTTTAGTGGGTATTATGCTCTTGCCACCAATTTATTTTCTTAAATGCTTTGACTAGTCATTAGATATAGATTTAATACTTCGACATAGCGAACACTCTCATCCATGCTGCGGATGAAGCCGCGTTCTATGTAGTTCCACACCAGATTACAGGCTGCCAATCTTCTTGAGCCCTCCGCCTGATGTATTGGGCCGTTACTAGGGCTTATTAATGGGGCAATAACCTGCTTTAACCATCCATTACCCACCCAGTATGTGAACGCAGTTTACGAGGACACATTGTTTCACACGATTTTATTTGATGAAGGTGTATTTCGTGCGTAGTTTTAAAGTATTCTTAACTCATAGATTGTAGTTTAGTCAAGATTTGAATCCGGTGTTATTTCATTGGAGTCTTGAAAACAATATAATCTCCTATTAATGAAGATCTCATTATTAAAATGTTGGAAGGAGAACCACCACCTGAATCATAGCATCCAGTTTAAGTTATTTAAGAAAGGAAATCATAAGATCGTGAAATATACAGATGTACTAGTTTAGTGAAAATTGGATACAGAACTATTGCAATACTTAAAAAAAAAATTGGAGAAACATTATAATAATTAAACTGTCGAAGAACAGTATGGTTTCCAAAAAGGAAAGTTTAGTACATACGGTTACTTTGCTATGAAATTAAAACGGAAAATCGTAGGTAATTCTGCATGGAAACACGCCTGGCATTCAGAGATTATGAAAAAATAATCTTTCGATAAATTAAAGCAATGTCAACTATTATCAATCCTAGAGACTTTTGGAACACCCAATCATATAATTTTAGCAATTTTAGCAATATCTAAAAAAAAAGCATTTTGACAGCTGTGAATCTGCAAACTGAAACAACAGACTCTACACATATGGTGCCAGACATGGTTGCCTATCACTGTTTAATATTTACACGAATTCATTAACCATAAGTATAACGTTACAGAGAAATACTCTGCAGAGCGAAGAAACTGGTACACCTGCCTAATTTCGTGTAGTGCCCTCGCGGGCACGCAGAAGTTCCGCAACACGTCGTGACATGGACTCGACTAATGTATGAAGTAGTGATGGAGGGGACTGACACCATGCATCCTGCAGGGCTGTCCATAAATCCGTAAGAATCCGAGGGGTCGGAGATCTCTTCTGAATGGCACATTGTAAGGCATCCAAGATATGCTCAATAATGTTCATGTCTGGGGAGTTTAGTGATCAGTGGAGGTGTTTAAACTCAGAAGAGTCGTATCTAGACGTATCAGGGGTCCCATGTCACTCCAACTGCACACGCCCCACACCATTATAGAGCCTCCACCAGCTCGAAAAGTCACATGCTGGCATGTAGAGTCCATGAAATCATGAGGTTGTCTCCATACCCGTACACGTCCATCCGCTTGATACAATTAGAAACGAGACTCGTCAGACCAGGAAACACGTTTACAATCATGAACAGTGTAATATCGGTGTTAATGGGCCCAGGCGAGGCGTAAAGTTTTGTATCGTGCACTCAGAAAGGGTACACGAGTGGGCCGTCAGCTCCGAGAACCCATATCGAAGATGTTTCGTGGAATGGTTCGCACGCTGACACTTGTTGATGGCCCAGCATTGAAATCCGCAGCAATTTTCGGAAGGATTGCACTTCTACATCTACATATATCTACATATATACACTTAAATGCATAAAATTGTGGGTGGCAGAGGATGCTCAGCACAAAAGCTAATCTCTTTGTTGTGCATTCCAATCCCTAATGGTAGGAGGAAAAAAAGAATTCATATAAGAATCAATACGGCACCTCATTTCTCTAATTTTATCTTTCCTGTCCTTCCGACTCAAATAGGTTGGTGGAAGAAGTATTTCACTACACTCGAAAGTGAAAGTGGGAGTACGCATGTTTACCAATAAGTTTAAACGAAACATGTGTCGTCTATCTACCAGAGACTCCCAGCCTAGTCTACTAATCAGTTCTGTGACGCTTTCATAAGGACTGTAGCAAGCAGTCACGAATCGAGCCGCTCTTCTCTGTACTTTCTTTATACTTTCGATCAATCCCTTAGGAAACGGGTCCCAAATGTCACAACAATAATCGAAATGTGGACGCACAAGAGATTTGTACGCTATCTCCTTTGTTTGTTCATTACAATTTTTCAAGATTCGACCTATGAATCGCAGTCTAGAATTTGCTCGACCTACTAACGAATTAATGTGTATGTCCCATTTCATGTTCCTTTGTACTGTTACTCCCAAATATTTAATAGAATCGACCATAGCAATAACTCTATTGTTTAACTCTTATTTCTGAACAATTCGATTATTTTTGTTAGTTATGCTCGTTGTCTTCACTTTTTACAATTTAGAGTAAGTTGCTACTCAGCGCACCAAGCCAAACTAACATCCAGATCACGCTGAATTTCTGAACAATCGGTCAAATTTCTTACTTCCCTATAAATAACCACATCATCAGCAAACAATCTAAAAAGGCTTTTCACTTTGTCTCCGAGATTGTTTATAAAAATTAAGAAAAGAAGTGGTCCTATGACACTTCCTTGATTCTAGATTAGAAGAACTTTCTCCTTCAACGACGACATACTGTGACCGACCAGTTAGAAAATCCTTTATCCATTCACAAAGGTGATCCGATATACAATACGCTCGAAGCTTCGCTAAAAGGCGGTTGTGTGGCACAGGGTCAAAGGCTCTCTGGAAATCTAAAAAAATTGCATCTACTTGTGAACCTGTATCAATATCTTACGTCGTGTGTAAATACGGCCAGCTGTGTTTCACATGATCTTTTCTTCCGAAATCCATGTTGTTTTGTTGTAAGCAAATTATTTTCATCTAGAAAATTCATGATGTTCGAGCATATAATATGCTCCATAACTCAACTACAAACAGATGTTATAGATATGTTACGATAGTTTCCAGGATCACTTCGATGACCTTTCTTGCAAATCGGAGTTACTTGCGCGATTTTTCAGTCTGAAGGTACTTTTCGCTCTTATAATGATTTACTGAAAATATCAGGCAGAAATGGCCCGATTTCCGCCACATACTCTGAAAATACTCTTACTGGAATTCCATTCGGATCCGGTGCTTTCCTCCACTTCAGGAGCTCTAATTGCTTAATTCTATCACGTTAAACGATTCTCTTCAGTCGTCGTTGGTCCCATTCTTGCAGGATCATTTTTCGGCCGCAGAGATGTTGGAGATTTGATGTTCTACCGGATTCCTGATATTCACGGTGCACATGTGAAATAGTCGTACGGGAATATCCCCACCTCATCGCCACCTCGGAGATGCTGACCCATCTCTCGTGGGCCGACTATAACACCACGTTCAAACTCACTTAAGTCGTAATAACCTGCCATTGCAGTAGCAGTCACCGATCTAACGCCTGCGCCAGACACCCTGTTGTCTTATATAGGCGTTGCCGACCGCAGCACCATACTCCGATTGTTTACATATCTCTGTGTTTGCATACGCATGCCTATACCAGTTTCTTTGGCTCTTCAGTGTAATTACCCCTATACTCTGCTTCTTGCCAACGACAAGGTATATATCAGTGTGGCTGTTCAGTGCTTAACTTGAAGTTGGCAGCCAAAATTTTTTAACATCTAAAGTTCAAACAATAAATCATTTCAATAATAGGAACGCATCTGAAGCAAAATTTGCATTAAGAACGAAACTTAATAACAAGTTAACACCTTTAAATATTTGGGGTATCATCTAACAAATTTAAAAGGAAAAGGCAGACATTTGAAAATACTAAATTGCAACAGGGCAACAATGATAAACAACCCAGTCTTTAATCCGAATAAAATTCAAAGGTATACCAGAGATAAGGCATCTAAAATTACTACTTATGGTTCAGTAGACTAGACAAAAAATGGCAGAAAATGAGCGACAACTCCGTGAAGTATAAATGAAGATTCTGAAAAGCATTGCAAGAAATACTCTGGTATATCATGTCAGGAATTAAATATTGTAACCGAAAAGTTAAGTAACACCGGTCGTTCAATACATTCAGCGTTATGCAGAAAAGTAGTTGCAGCACGTGAAAAGTATGTACACTAAAAAACCTGACTACCGCGAATAATGCACGATTAAAAACGAAAACGAATGCCTGGAAGGCCACCTAAGGAACGGAGGGATCCGGTAAAAAATCATTGGCATTGTACTTGAAAGGAAGATGATGATGCGAATGGAAATGCGTATGGTATTAACTTCCGGGACATACTCGAAGGCGCCGGCCGTGAAGTGACTGTCTTTTCGATTTGCCAGGCATGAGCTCTGTCGTGGCTACGCTAGGGTAACCCGGTAGTCCTACACCGGATATAGGGGACCTGCAGTTTAACGTGGAGTCAGAATTTTGGAAGTGTTCCAGCGGATTTCAAATTACACTGCAAGTTTAAGGCCTGAGTAAAGCCTTTCAAAATTCCACGCGAGATTGGAGTTCGATCTCCAATTGAACGCCTTAACCACGGAGTTACCTGACCGCTCCAATTCTGATGATGATACATTATAAATACTTGAAAATCCAAACATAGTATGTTCTTATCATATTTAATAAAAATTGTTGACTGATTCCGGTTCTTGAGTGGTAAAAGTTTGGGTCAGGCTTTCGTAGGATGACAGCTTCGAACGCAAATGCAATCTGGCCATTAAGATTTGGGTTTTGCACGGTGTCCTGTAATAATTTCAAGTTAATACCTCTAGGTTTCCTACAAGCTATAGAAAAATTCCTTCTCGCTTCTTTTCCATAATCCTATTCTTGCTCTAATAACCTCCAACTTGACGAACCGTAAAGACTGAACAAAACAAAATTTGAGTTACGACATTAAGCTCTGGTTTATCTGCTGCCAATCTGACATTCCGAAAAATGTCAACTTGTAAGTTAGTTAACTTATTAAAAGCCAAAACTATAAAAGTAATGATTTACGACTAACAAGAGACCAGAGTTGAAACTAACGTGATTATACGTAAGTTTAAATAATGTGCTGTGACAAGCTCGAATTAGATATGGTAGAATAGATTTTACAACAATAAGCTTCTATTCAATTTCATTAACTTTCCCATTGATAAAAAATAAGTAGTATATAGTGATAAAATAACCTTTTGGTAAGCATTTAGTGTTTCTTTTTAACTTTATTTGTCTGAAACATCATGATAGTTTCGATATTGTAGTACTTTCGAACTAATATAAATGAACTTTCCATACAATGCCAAATCTTTTACATCGAACCAACATGCAAAGCATTCCACACATTAAAAACATACACTACTATAATTTATGCCAAAATGCACTACGTTTTCCTTCAAAACAATGTGTACATTAAATATTTGTTTAAAAAATAAGTAACACAGTTTTCACTAAACAATTTTAATTGAAGTTATAAGAATCTAATTTTTCAGGCTTCTGCAGCCGTCTTTGTTAATAATGTCTTTATTTTCGGGTAAGGCTGCGTTTTTATATGCTTATCTGAGTTTTCGGCTGACATGCTACAGCCTTCGTCAGAGATATTGCGAAGGCTGTAGTATGGCAGCCGACAGCTCAGAGGAGGGAAAAAAATCGCGGCAATACCCGAAAATAAAGATATTATTATAATAAATTCTTTATATTTACATCGAACGTTTTATTTATCACGTAACAAAGAGAATACATTAATGTGAATAAAATGGATAAAAAATATTCCTTAAAGATATCTCTCTTAATTTGAATCAAACGATTTTCTGCAAAGGTATTTCTGAATTTGTTTAGGGGTGGATTTATTCGAGACAAGCTTAGTGACAAGGAATGTTCCCCAAATTTCACCCCCCATAAATTTCTTCGATATGTTGTAGAAGCTTAAAATCTATGGTTGGAATATTTTTTCTACCTATGTAAAATGAGGGGTGTCAACGAAAAGATTTTGTTGCTCCATTCATAAAAAAGTAATAAGTTTCGTCAAGCTAATTGACTATTCTCTATCCTTAATATTTTTCTGTGGTGGTTATAAGTAAATTTATCTCAGACAAATCTGGTCTGAAATTTGACCTCTAATAGTTATACATGGTCATAAAAAAAACGTTTGATCTTTTATATCACTTACCTTTTAGTTTCAAATATATATATATAGGAATCAAAAGAGCTTTTTTTTTTTTAAAAAAAAAAAAAAAAATATATGTGTGTGATGTACAGCGCCTCGTAGCAGCGAAGCATGAAGGATATGAATACCAGAAGGAAGAAAAATTGAAGGATTTGAACGATTGTGTTATAGAAGGATGATAAAAATTAAGTGGATAGGTAAAATATGAAATGAACGTATTTTGGGAAATGATGGCGAGGAAAGAAATTCGTGGATGAGTCTAATAGAAAGAAGAGATAGGCTGATGGGTCATATTTTAAGACATGCGGGATTTGTTAAATTGTTAGTGGAAAGAACAATCGAAGGGAGGAATTGTAGAGGAAGACAGATTATAATACACGAAGCAGATAACTGAGGACGTGGGGTGTAAAGGATACGTTGAGGTGGGATGAAATATTGCCTCAAACCAGTTGAGAGAATGATGACAGCAAAAATGATAACAGCAAAAAAAAATCAATATGGTATTATAGTGATTCATTTATTTAATTCTTTTCGCCCTTACAAGAGTATTATTTAAACTTAGTATCTTTCTTTTCCGTCACGAAGTACACTACAAAAACAAAATAACGCACGCTCTGGCAATGACAATAAAGCAATAAAGAGTTTGAGAAGTCGACTGGTTAACGTAAGTATGAGGGTACTAACAAACAGAGAACTGGTTGCGTTCTTCAACAGTGTTGCTTTCACATAAAGCAGGGATAAATTCATATAAGAGAGAATTTAATTTACTTGTCTCATCAAATGGTTTGAAATTCGAAATCTCCTCTATCAAAAGTTAAATTTCCTCAAAGCTGCTTTTATTTAGTCACTTTAATGAAATAATTTTTTACTCGAGCACCAGTTTTCGCACCCACAAACAGGTGCAATAGGGGGAAACCACCAAGATTGACTGTTTATTATTTTCTTGTAACATCTTACCTGTACACCAAACTAAACCTTTCTAGGACTACGGGAAGTAGTCTCGAATTTTGATGATCATCATTGAGTTAAATAATCGGTTAAATCAGCATATCAGTTACTATCAAAGTAACAGAGGACCAAAATAAATTTTAATTCATTAATCTCGGTGAACTCTACGCAAGTACAATCAAAATTTTAGGCATATTAAAATGCAAATATACTAAAAAGCGCTTCGAGAAAATGGTGCAAACGATAAGGGACCTGACGCTTCAGCGCAACTTTAGGAGGTCGATGTGGTGAAGACCCAAACGATGATTTATCACTCTTGATCTTCTTGTGTTAGTGCGCTTGGTCGAAACTTGAAGAAATGTTATCTGTAGGCTTTGAGTTCCGACACCAAGAAGGATACTTTATTCAATATTTGCCCCTACTATTCACCTTTACTAACTGATATAATTTTCATACAACCCGTTGTAACATAAGTACGTTATTTCTCCTTCTGATTGCCCATATTTCAGTTACTTAATTTCATGTAAATAGAGTAAATAATTATGTTTGTTCAAGTTTTTTGAAGACTCTATTGCTAATTAATTAGAGTACGTTTTGAATATAACGTAAAATTTTGTGAGAGTTTGTAGTAGTTATGATTTGATCTTAATACTGATTATATCACTAAGAGTGCTCCTTCAATGAATATCTAATTTTGTCTTATTTTCAGGAATTAATACAGTTTATTATGTTTAAATCATTAACACATAACTTTGAATTCAAAAGAAATTCACCCATGGTCTTCTGAAGGAACCATCTCGGCATTTGCCTGAAGTGATTTGGAGAAACCATGGAAAACCCATACCTGGGTGGCCAAATGGGTACCTCCCGAATGCGAGATCAGAGGTTCACCGCTCGCCCACCATGCTCCGTCGCAGATGTAGTAACGCTCTGCCATAGCTGAGTGCGTTCGTAGATATACTGTTCAAAGTGTAGTCGCACAGTGCTGTTTAACAGATAGTTTTGTATGTGCCATGAATGCTTCGCAAAAGTAGTACAACTGTAATGTTTCTTTGTGCTTAATAAGCGTGAAATAAGCGTTGATATACCTACCCTATTCCTGAAGAAGCAAAGGAATTAAATAGTACTTTAGTAGAAGAATAAGCCTTTGAGTGACTGGAAAGAACTTGCACCTTTGGAAATAACGTCCAGTAACAGTGTAACTCCTAAGAGGCTAGTTTACAAGTTACGCTGCATCGTGTCTGAATATATTCGACATGGTTGCAATAAGATGTACGCGTAACGAATGTCGAACCCTTCGAGTTCAGGTTTTTCGAAAAGTCTCGGTTGACTATATCATTCAATAATCTACGAATGAAAATAAATTGTAGAAATTTTAAATTTTAAACTATACGAGAAATATGCCCATTTCTTCTGAAATTGATATTTATTGACCAGATCAATAGTTCAATGTTAATGCTGTACTCATAGTTAGCAAGAATTATTATTGCCATACATTCGTATGGGTTTAAATCGACCAGGCAGTGATATTCTCTGAAGCATGTGTTCTGAATTTTGGAAAATATTTTTCATTAAATTTAGAAGATTTGATTTCTGCAATTTTCATTAATACTGTAAAACTATTTTTAGACGACTGTAAAAGTATTTTCAGTTTTATAGTCAATTTTAAAACGTTAAGTCAGT
Source organism: Vandiemenella viatica (assembly GCA_031002005.1). Lineage (NCBI taxonomy): Eukaryota > Metazoa > Arthropoda > Insecta > Orthoptera > Morabidae > Vandiemenella > Vandiemenella viatica. Next base: position 339,792,741 of record JARYHS010008074.1, on the reverse strand, counting down.
ACGTTACAAATTTTTCACTGCTTCTCACAACCACGAAATTGTGAATTCAAATACAATCACCTGATACAGATAAAACAGTGATAACGTGGACTATCTTTTACCGTTCGTCATTTGCACCAAGAAGTTCTAAAACAATATATTTCAGTAATGTTTTATGAATACATTGTAACAAGAACTAGGGAGAAATAATGAATTTTATTTGTTAGTTTCTATGAGAGCTTCTTATACTATCCCTATACATCTGCACGTTCGGCTTATACATCATATCATTAAGTAATGTGAGGAATCTGTAATTACAACCACATATTCGAAGAAACAACTCATTCCCTTGACAATACAAAAACAATATAAGAAAATTTAGACCAGTTAGATGATAACTTTTTAGTTGGTTTGAAAATGCTATTGCGTACTCAAATATGAAATAAGTGAACGGGTTTGACATTGTGATTTATCACTACTCAAGTCGTCGTTATCTCATTTCTTTAATGTCCAGAATCATCCACGAACAACAATACTCACATTTAAATGGCATTATCAATACAAGAAACGAGTGTAAATATTTCGCAGCGGCCATCCCTTAATGAAATCATATGTCATGTTCAATTTTACTTAAACGGTAAGCGATGTAGTTAATTGGTAAAGTGACAAATTACCTTGGTTAGTATCTGTCATGGCTTACGTGCCGTGGAATCTAGCGTCAGCCACTCACAGCTGAGTGTTTGTCCTTGACGCAGCAGGTGTCCGCGTGCCAGACATTACGATCGCTCCTCCAGTACCTCCTGGACTGACACCCACATGGGCTTCCCTCCGGAGAGATTGCTTATCGATTGCTCACTACGGGAAGCTGTTCCCGTAAAATACAGGCCGCTGGATCTGCAGAGCCGGTCGCTCTTAGTACTGTGTTGTTTATGAATGCAAAGTTCCTTTGTGTGCCCGGAGGCCGGAACGCCGGGGTTTTGCGCTACCCGCGATTATGCAAAATTGAGCTGAACGCGTCGGCCCTTCTCTCTCCCCGTCTCTGTCTATCCTCTTTGTTACTCGCCGGCAACGCTGTACGCGAGATACGGACCCGGAAAACTAGACAGAGGGAAGGCTCAAGTATTCGCCGGGGAGTCTTAAATATTGCAGCAGCTGACACTGCGTGCCATCGTCCGGCTAAATTAACAACTGCGGGGGCACGGCAGAAAACGATCTCGACCTACGACACGACTCGGAAAATGAAAGATTAATTATTCGTAAAGTAGCCTTGCACGGAATTTTAGTCTGTGGCAATTCTTACCTGAAAGCCATGGATGTCTTAACTATGTCTGATGGAGATGTATTTTAGCAAAAAGGACCGTTTCGAGACTAGAGTACGTAAAAATTTCTATAACTCGCAAACCAATCGACAAAATATTACGATTTAGATGTCACTATGAATAAAAAGGAGATATGCTTCAAACATAGCTTCCTAAGTTCCCCCACTACTTCTGGTTGCCAAAACATCTTCTTGCGTCAAGCACAAAGTTAACGAATTCAATACGTGACGAACGAGAGAGATTTTCGGACTCAATAAAAGTTTTTTAGTGAGTTCTAGGGATTTCAATGGGATTATAGACATCATAACGGAATTATAACATATAATCGATTCCCCGTAAAAAAAATGAAAAAATTAGAGCCATTGGAATCAGAAAATGTGGTATGAAAAGAAAGCCTACATCGAAAGAAAATGTTATTAATACCAAACAAAAATACATTTGGCTGGAAATCGGATTGGGAACTACAAACTGGGATCTGCAAAAATTGTCTCAAAAAAGAAATACCCCGCAAAATAGAATTGAACTCGGACTAGAAGTCTGGCCATTGTTCATCAAAGTGAAACGAAATCCTCGTCAACTGCCGATTGTTGTTGACTTTATCAGTTAGAGGAAAAACTAGACACGGACAAATTTGGAATGGAAAAATACTTCCAAAATTCATGGAGATTTACGAGCAACTTAATGTAAACGACGATAATAACACTTCATATTCGGTCTTCATTTTGCTACTCTTCCTGTTTTGAAACCATAAACAGTAGTTTCCCAAAAGATCCACAAACATGTCACAACAGCTGCTTCTTGCAGTTTCTCGATCTGATTCACTGTCGTTTGGCCTTTGCACCACGACAACGTCTGCGAATGTCCGTTAATCAAATCCGATAACAGTGATTTTGATATCGTACGTTTTGAAAGTCGTTGCGGGACATATTTTTTTTCCATTCTATAACTACCTTTCCTGGAACAATAAATTTAGTAAAAAAATAGATTTTCGATGTCTGTGTAAGCCAAATAGAGAAGTCACTTTATATATACATATATCAGCCACTCTTTGTTTTGATGGAAAATATAACAGTGTAACAGTGAAAAAGAGGAATGGTAGCATACGAAACTGATTATGCGAACACACCCATTTCAAGATTTTAATGCGTTTGTTCATTTTTTGTTACAAAACATGGAATTATTTAAAATGTTTCTGCATGATAACTTAAGTAAAATGCATAATATAATGAAATCATAACCCAACCTAATATTCTACGTCTAGTTTTCTATATTTAATATTTGTCATGATGCTCAACAGATTTTATTTATGGTTGCATCTTGCGTGTACATTGTTTGTCATTATCATTTTAAAATGTATATATGTATGTATGTATGTTCGTTTGGGGAAACTAGGACCACGTTAAGCCTTTGCTTGGCTTGAATTTTGCTATAGATATGTACACCTCAGTTTTACAACTAAGGTTGTTAGCCCTAGATGGGACCTACAGTTTAATGCGGAATCCAAACCACGGAAACGTTACGGCATACTTCAGATTACACAATAAGTTAAGCCAGAGGTGAAGATCGGGGTCTATAAAAATCCAGCCGAAACAGAGATTCGAACCACGAAGCTTCCGATCTCCAGTCAGATTCCTTAACCACTGAGTCACCACTCAATATTGTTTCTGTAGTGTGAATTCCGGTAATATGTCTCATAGTTATCGCGCAGTGGTAAAATGCATTACCATGACGAAAAGAGACGTTGGAAGCAAACATCCATCTTCTTTTATCCTTAATTATCCATCAATTTATTAATATAATTATTATTATTAGTTTTAATTACGATGGAGCTAAAACTCCGGTGCCAATTCCCCCAGTCATCCATTTACCCATTTTTTATATACATTTTTAAAAAATTTCTTTTATAATAGGACTGTTAAATTCCTCCCCATTTACTACTATGATTTACAAATTTTAATTTTAAATTCCTTAAGCGTTTTTTGGAAAATCATTTATTTCTACACTTGGTAATTTGTTCCAATCCCTGACACCCTTACCAACAAAAGAACATTTTCCCACTCCCTTATGCATGAAATCGAGCGCAAGCTTGTGGTCATGGTCGCCTTTCCCCTTCATGCACTATTCCTAATTCTTTGAGCAATATCTCCCCCCCCCCTCCCAGCTCCATCACCAACATATGCCCTGTACAATCCCAGCACTCTCTTCACCCTCCACCTTCCCTCCAACGAGTCCCTACCCACCTCCCTTACCATATCAGATACTGCCTGGTTCTGCGATAATTTCCACAAACAATTCTAGCTGCTCTTCTTCGCACACCTTCCAACTCCTGTATTTGATAACAAAAATGTTGGTCCCAAACTATACCACCATATACAACCAATGGTCTGACCATAGTTTTGTAACCCAATTCCCTAACTTCTCTGATACATCCTCTCATCACCCTCTCCAGTAAATGAAGGATTTTGTAACCTTTTCCTGACAACTGCCCAATCTGCTCTGCCCCATTGAGTTTGTTATCAAACATTATGCCAAGATATTTACACTTCAAGCTTTCAACAAGCAATTCTGACCCCACCCTATAGTCGTAATTAACCTTTAGTTTTTTTATCTGTGTAACTAATAAGATGACTTTTCTTGGCATTTATCTTCATTCCATGCTGAACTACCCATTTAGATATTCTATCCACCTCACCCTGAAGCTGTTCACAGTCTTCACCTGTTTTCATCCTATTGTATACCATTATATGATCTGCAAAATACCTAGACTCCGAACGTATTCCATCAAAACAATCTCCAACGTTCGATGATACTACTGAACGTAACAAAAATTCATTGCAATCACACCTGGCACATGAGGAAAGGCTTTAGGTATGCAAAACATGTCCCCTGTTGTAAGGCATATTTTCACTATGATGCGTATGTACTATGCAATTCTGTTAATTTAATTTGTTTAAAATAATTTTTGGGAGGTAGGGGAGTGACGGCTAAGCAGAGTGTCTATTCTTTGATATATAAGAAATTGGTGATAATGAAAGGATCCTGTGATTTCAACTCTGCGAAAATTGAGAGCAGAAAGAGAGACTTTAACCTAAAGTGCTAGAATGAGCTGATAAACATGCTGGGAGTACTGTTTACTTGTATAAAGACAAGTGAAAGGCGGCGGGAAAGATGAAGAATTAATATAACTGTGGTTTTTAACTAAAGTAAAAATAAGTATCATATATTCCAGTTCGCAGAAGGCTTTATTCAAAGGACGCGATGATAAATTTTATTGGCTAGGAAGTCAAAGAACAAAAATGACTACTGATTATTATAAGTAATGTGACGGAAACTTAATTAAATTTAATGATTGGTTTAAATTAGTTAAGGAAGAAGTATATTTGTTTCTTAGTGCATTGTTCGTAAATCAACAAACGCGGTGTAAGTCATTGGACAGTGATCTTTAATTTTTATTTTTGGAGTTGTCTGCCAGCAATTGAGATAATATTCCAAGAATTTATTGCAAGCAGCACTAAAATCTACCGATATAATGAACGGAAGCAGCCATTACTAAACAAATACCCTCATACGACCTAGATGTGCAAACAGTTTTCAAACAGTTCTTGCCTGCATTTTTTCACGGTTTTCTTCATTTTCCTGAAATTTCGTTTTTATTATATCTTTAAACTATTCCCAGTTTCCCATAATTCTGGGGATCTCCTTCCACGTGCTGGATCCGTCTCTAAAATATCTTTTTAATTCCTCACACTGAGGTAGCGAAACATTTTTCCATCAATTTATCTTCAATTAAAATTGTCATGTGAATAAGGAGGACCTTTTATTTTCACTGAAATATATGCGATGCTGTATTGTTAATATGGCGTAATATGCTGTAAATATTATGTAAAATAGTGGTGAATGGATGTATGATTGTTGTTAATAATTGCTAGTAGCTTGTGATTTTGAATATTAGCTAAAATGTGTTACCAGGTGTTCCATCGATGTCTAAAATGTTATGGCTAAATTTCAGTTACTAGATTACCAAAAATTAATTTATATTATTACTGGTATTTAAAATCTCTATCAATTTAATTTGTAATTAAATTAAGAAGTTTTAGATTGTGAAACAGGTATCTTAATAGTAACCGATCGTTTGCGCTTGCCTTCAGCCATTGCTAGTTTTCTGGAACAATCGTATCGACTCGCTATCCAGCTGGTAACATCCTTTGTAGTTTTCCAGAAATTTTGCTGAATGCAGATTGCAGATAGAGGCGCGCTCTGTCAACACAGAGGCGCGCTCTGTCAACACAGAGTGAAGTTTTTCAAGTGCTGTTTGGAGAGAAGTCGCCCAGTTGGTATCTACCAGCAGGGAAGCTTGTCTATCAGTTTCTGTGGCTGGTCAACTTGAGAGAGAAGTTGTGATGAATTATTAACTATAAGCAGGGTGACTTCGGTTTTGTTAAATGTAAGCAGCAGTGTTGAGTAAATACCTTTAGTGAAAGTATAAGCCATTTGGCAACTAAAAACCTGCAGCATCGATTATTTTACCTCAAATATATTGTTTATTGAGCCTGGTTGCAAGTCATATTATATCGTGGCTTGTTACAGTTATAACTTATTTCTTTCTTTGTCACTGCTTTGCAGACTACTCTTATATCCATCACAAATTCGTGGTGATCACTCATATCCCTTGCAATCCCTCGTATTTTCGTAAGGGTGGTTTAGGAAGACTTGTCTAATGATCTGACTCTACTCTGCTCTGTCACTTCCTTAAAGCCTCCTTCTCAATTGTATTACTATTTCTGCTTCCCAGCCCACAAAGAAAATATTTAAGTACTTAAGTCCCCGTCTACTATCACCCTAGCTCTTCTTAAATTCTAATGTTTTTATCCATGCACCACGATTCACATAAAAAATCTTTATTTGAATTGTACCAGCAATATACCGGAGTCCTCTATGGATTAATGTAAGCGCACCTGCCAGTGTGGCTCGCAATCAGTGCGATTAGGCGCCACACACTGTTTCTGGGATGTGAAATGGACCGGGCACAAACTCCGGCCCCCGCGTATCAGGTTTTAGGCGGTGTTCCGTAGCCATCAGTGCAGGGTCCCCAACCTCCGCCTCATAAACTACACATTTCAAAAACGAAACATACACTTATCACACGATGAACTTAGTCGTCTCACAGACAGATGAAAACACTTCACTTTCCCAATTAATACTTATTGTTAGTACGACCTGGCAGTTCTTGATGTCAGGAGCGGCATGCGATAGTAAAAGCACAGATCCAAATTTGACCATGTAGGCGACCCCAAAATGGGAAAAGGCGATGAAGAAGAAGAGGGATTAATACTAAGGGAGAAAAGGTGTTGAAGAAGGAGATGGATTTATACTAGCGAACAGCAATAATCATTGCTATCCACTACAAATACGTACCTCTCCAAAAGCTACTCCATTACCCCTGCAAAGCCCTGTGTAATCTTCCAAGAATAACGCATTCCCCATCACTTCTTCTTTTAAACTAAGTCGTTGAGTTCCACTAAGATACTGAAATCGATATCTATGTTCATTACACTCCTGCAGTTCACTGGCCATCCTGATCTGGGTTTTCCATGGTTTTCCCAGATCACTCCACGCGAATGCTGGGATAGTTCCTCACAATAGCCCATGGGCGCCTCCTGCCATATCCCGTATATCCCTTCCAAATCATTACCTTTCCGGATAGGTGCATTGCACCCTCTGCCACACACTTTTAGTGAATCGTGGAGTAATAGTAATAGTAATAGTAGTATTCTGACATATAACTTTGCAGTATATTCATCGCTTCCCTTCATGTTTGTAATAGTTATTTTCTCATATACCCTTATGGTATCTGTTGTTGTTATGGGTCCTCCGCCTTGTGACTTGTTTAGCTTCAAAATAGATGACACATTACTAAAACAACTCACTTACTTATTTACTGTTAACTAATTCTCCCTGCTCTATATCGTTAATTGGTACCCCTTTTTTAATCCGATAATATTCCTCGGCAACGTCCTTATAGACACTATCCTAACACTATCAAAATTATGAGTGGAATTTAGCTAAGAAGTCACTTAAAATCTTGTTTATTTTTCTACTTAGATTCACGTCTTGTCTAGAGCAAGCCCACCTTCAAGAGTTTCCTCAAGAGACTCCATATCTACCCTTCCCCGCCTCCTGGTTTGCGTCACGTGCACGTTTAACTTTGTAAGTACAGATTAAATGGCCTTATCGGGATAATCCGAGGTCAGTATTCGGCCTACTGTAATTCGGTTTTGTATCCTCCTCGCTTTCGCCAGAACCTGCGGCCGTGTCATTTCGTAGTGAACAGTACCACTCAGAGGCTGGAGGCAAGATTACCGGATTTGATTACGGCCGCTGCCGCCACTGTCGGAATGGCTTCCAATCACAGAGCGAGCTTCTCTGGGTCCAATCAGCTGGGGCATTAACGGCAGCCGGAGAGCACAGCCCAGACCAATCACTCGGTTTATTCCCGAACAGGGTCGCACCTGTCTGCGTGCGCTCCGCCCGCGCCTTCAAGACAATGTGAACGTCTCAAAGGGGAGGGCAGCAAAAACTCGCGTGAAAAGATGCTGGAAAATCTGGAGGCCATGTTGCTGCTATCCTTCCCCGACGATGCAAGAACCACTACATTTTATTATTGGTAAACAATCAAAATCAGCTATCAACCGTAGGTAACTTCATTTCAGAACAAAATCATCCAAACATCTTTTATTTTGCATATACCTAGGCTAAATACTTTCAGGCTAGGAATAACTTGATAGTTGTGTCTCTGACCGTTTTTAACGCCAGCTTTGGCCCAAGTATTTTTATTCTACCAAATGTTTACAGAGTGAATACGACAATATCGTTGAATTGCATACATCAATTTTTTAATACTTTTAGACGTGGAAGCAAAAATAGTAATAGAGATAACTCTAATACAACTTACCACAGAACCATTAATAATTGGGGGAAAAATTACACTTTATTGGCGCAATTCTATCGTGACTCGTGTTAAAATTTTCTATAAAAAGAGAAAATAAGCAGAGCATTGATATTGTTCTTATGTACTCCTCACTTCAGTGGTGACACTCTGGTCTCGCATTCGGGACGACGAGGTTTCGAATGCACGTGCGGCCATCCAGATTTCAGTTTTCAATGCATTCCCAAAATTGCTCCAGGCAAACGACAGGATAGTTTCTTCAGTAAGCCATGCCCCAATTACTTCCCATTCCTTGTCCTTAAGTCATTTTTCCGGCTCTAATGATCTAGACGTTGACAAGGCCTAATCTCTAAGCAAAAAGAAATAACATTGCTCAACCCGCGAATCTGAAACACAAATTATTTTATCCATCGTGGTAAAAATGATTACAAAGCGTTCTATAAACTTTAGTTCTTTGCGGATTTCTTAGTTTAAGGGCAGTGTGAACGTGTCTTAAACTAATTGAAAATTTCTTAGCGTTACGGATTCTACGTTAAACACGATGATTTTTGTTTTTATTTTTTAATCTTGTATCGCATATATAATGTATAAATGCGTGCTAAACTAAAAAAGCGGAAAAATATAAAGATCCTACAAACTTAAAAAAAAAAAAAAACAGTGATCATATTCACAGCAGGAACTTATGGAAATACTCGTAAATTTTCAATTATTTTAAAAAGTAATGGATTGGATTACTAGTATTACGATAGGTTGGCAAGCAGATGGATTTAGTATCTATTAAGGTCCCCTACGGCCCTGAATGAAACTGTTAACTGTGAATGCAGACACTCACTGTAGTTACAAAGGACTCATATTGCACCATAGCCAGAAAGAAACAGAATCTTCACGTAACCATCAGAAGATATTCTCCAATACATCTCAGCTTTCATTCTACAATAAAATATTCATTTTCCTTATTTCACGACTTCACCTTAAAATTTGAAACGAAGCAACGTATCCAAGCTGCCAAAAGCGAAAGAGGCATCTTGAATGCTTTCTGTATCTGTAGATAAAAGCCCTCTCTACAGTTCTTACATTTTATTATTCACAACTGGCTTAAGTATATCTGTCTGAAACGTAAAACAGCACTGTTAAATGGCAAATCCTAACGCCGTTAATTACTAAACAATGGAAATTACTTAAATTAAAAATTTCCATTAAACTTGTTAAAGTTTGATTCTTGGATGTCCGGGTGACGTCGCGTCATGATTCGTGTAGCCGACGTTTCGGCCATGCTTCTGTGGTCTTCTCCCAGGGCAGGTTTAATGTTAAAGTTTGTTAATTTTATAACCAGATTAGATGTAACAACAATATCTTAGAAGTAAATTAAGATTTAATGCAAATACAGATCTATCACTTAACCAGGCTGAAAGAGCGATGTGATACAGATGAATACGAGATACAATATTCTAGAGTTTCTCATCCGAACTACCGAATTAGATAATATAAACAATTTGTACTTTTGTTTATATCTGATATACTGATATAATTTCATTCATTAAGTCATTTAATAAAACGTGTAGAGCAAAATTTTTAATAATTAAAACACTAATTACAAAATTAAATAAAGATTCTATGAATGAAACTACACTACAAAAGTACCTTTAAATGTTGTGTTTACCAGTTAAAATGTTGTGTTCGTTTAAGTTCAACCAAGCAATTACACAGACAAACAAAAGCATTTGCCAACTCAATGTATAAATACAACTTTTTTTTCACCTTTATTCATTATAAGAGAGAAGGTTATAGAGAAAGCTAACACTAAACATTCAGCCCATATACTGCCTCCATTTTCAGCGGCGAATTGTTGCAGAGAAGTATTACTTTATTTGTTCCAAGCACAAAACGAAATCATACAAATACAGAGATAAACCAGACCCGAGTTAATTCGACTCCACAGTTTAATGTTAATATTGATTTAATTTAACGAAGAGCGTATTTTTAAATGCCAAGCACATAATGTTATAAAACCGCAAAAGCAAAAAATACAGAAAAGCGCCTAACAAAAACAAAATAATAAAATACTTTATATTAATCATTTCTTAAATTGAACAAGTGAGGAAAAAATAGTTTCACATTTTAAAAACGCCAATGATTCATTAATGTTACTAAACTCACTTTCAATGTATTCAGTATTTTTCCACACTTATTTATGGAGTCATGGTGGAATTATTTAATTCTCACAGTTAACTTTGATTGCTGTATCTGTTAACAAAATATTAACTAAAAGAAATGTCATATATTTGGTAATTATATGTTTAGTTTCAATTACACTCTAATTTTATGTGATTTGGGGCTCCTCAATGCAGATGAAGATGATGCAGCTTTGACTGATAAATTATATTATTCCAATTTTCCATTTATGGGTAGTGTGGAACATTTTCACTGCATATCAATCAAAAATGCTCCAATGGTCAATTTTATGTACCTACAATGTCTCTTCCAAAAATAACTACCAGCAGTTTGTTCTTAACAGGTTAATCGAATCATCAGAAATACAATCGTGCCCATAATAGCATGTTCAATCCACATTTCAGGGATTCAGTAATGTATGCTATTGATTAATTATGAATATAGACTCCAACTATGAGATTTTCCAATATATTTCTGCTGCAATTCAGTGCTTAACGAAGTTATGAGTTACTCGTTAAGTGAAACTGGCCAAGGACCAAGTGTCTATTGTTGTAATACTTCTGAAATTACAGTTAACATGAGAATTTAATGATTAGGCCAACAACAAGATAGGAAGTGTAGGGACTGCGACTGCTTTGTACAGACGCAAGTTAAGTTTGCTGATCTGCTCTCATAGCTTGCAGCTGTGTTAGGAAATGTTACACAACTGGAAGATGCCATGAAAGGCTGCAGCAGATGTGATATGGGTGACACTGATGTAGCCATGCCGCTCACAGATTCTCCCTCGGCAACCATAGCACCTGGAACCCAAGCTGAGACGAAAGAGGCTCTGCCTCGGTCGCCTGTCGGTGACTTGTTTATGGTTACTATACTTAGAAGCCGCATGCGGGGGCAGTTGAATAGGCTTAAAGGCCAGGAAGGTGAGCATGGTCAACTGTCCAACCGGTTTGACGTATTTTCGTAGGCTGACTCAGTCACACAATCGTCATCTTGTGAATTGACAGCCCCACAGTCTGCTGGGTCTGAGCGATCGCAGAAGGGTATTCCGATGATCGGAAACTCTAACGTTAGCCGGTTTATAGAGCCCCTTAGGAGCAGATTGTTCGGGGGGAAAATACAATGTCAATTTGTTGTGTATTTCTGGTGGCCTGATCCGAGGTGTGGAACAGGCCATCCCGGATATCATAGTGAGGACGGGGTGCAGCCAACTGCAGATTGTGGCGCATGTCGGAGGCAATGATGGTTGCCGCCTGGAATCGAACGTTATCCTCAATTCCTTTCGGCGGCTGGTTCAAAGGGTGAACTCTGTGGCCAGAGAAATTTTTAGAAACTATTTTCATTACGCTAGGGTGCATTGAAATATGCTTTACCGACAACATTTTTTTTTCCAATATATATAACATAATTGGAAGTGTTGTAACAAATCCATATTTTTAGATATTTGCTGAATACACATCAGTGAATTATAGGAATCCGTTGTAATGTATGTATTTCAATAAAATAAATAATTACGTGCGTGGAAGCCAAGTGAATTATATCAGGAAATTTTTGTATTGTTAAAAATTGTACTTAATTAAAAAAGTATATCTATGAATGGTCCATGACCTGGTGGTTGGCAGGGAGGAGTATGAGCATAGTGTCAGTAAAATGACAGTTTCTTTTCTCCGTGTATCCAAGTGGTGTAGTAAGTGTGTATGTTACTATGATAAGTGTTGTTAAATATTGTGTATCGGTTTTGTTGTTGTATTTATAAAACTCAAACAAGGGTTATCCATTCCAACATAAGAGTTATCATGGTGGTCTTACGTTGATGAAGTTGCCGGCTCGTCTCCGATGGGGAGCATGGATGTTTTATTTAATTTTAGTTTTTGTTCTGTGCCATAGATATTGTGTGGACCATGACTGCTAGCGATAAAATCAAGAAACAAAACCACTTCTGTAGAAATTGTCAGATACAATTTAAACAAATAAAAAGGTGAACGGGCTGCCAGCCTTTTTCCTACCACATTTAAAAATGAGGAAACCATGCTTTACAACCCCATCCTAAGGAAGAACCACCATCAATAGTGCCATAAACTCTCACTCCTCACGCACTGCCTAGAGATTTGGGATTAAACTTATGATTTTTAGTACGCAATCTAGTAATATGGAATTGTGCACCACCACCCATTCTACCCAGCTGGTGAAGTCCACTGTCGGGGATCGATTCAGTTAACATGATATCGAGCGCCAAACATCATCTCAGTGTCTCAATGATCTGGACTATAAGGCCATTAAAACTGAGCCGAAGTATTAATCTTCCAAAGATCCAAATGTTGAATGATTAGCTCTTCATATTGACGTTCAGAAAGTTTCAAGTTCAAATTTTAATTCGGTATATATCATTTAGATTTTACATGACTTATGACAGATGTCTTCACCGTTTATTCACGACAACCCTTTCAGATGCTATCTTTCATAACTCTAATACTTCCGAGAGGCAAAGTATTAGTTGAAAAATTAAACGCGCTGATTAATTAATTTTGCAAGGAACCGCTATTAAAAATCAGTCCCAAATGGTTTAGAAAGCCGTAAAAAAAAAATAAAAAATAAAAAAATAAATGTATACATCATTTAAGGTCTTACTTGAGTCATTGGCAACCTTTACAGTATTGTCCATTGTTTAAATCCCGAAATAATTAGGTGAACAAGAATTCGTGTTGTTCAAATGAATTTTCCATTCTAGAGATACTTGCGATGAGCAGTTTAAGTGTAATCGACAAAAGCAGTGCTTATCACCTTCATTTCTCCATGTGGAGACAGTTTCTTGTAGGTGCCTGAACACTATGTCCACTAACTACACTCCTGCAATGTTTGTGTTCAACACCTTTCACAATTACAATCAGAATGCCAGTGAAAACACACTAAAACACTCAACACATTTTTTTCCAAAAATTCATTTAGATACCAAATCCAAATAGCCAGCAACATTTGATTATTGATTCAACAAGTGCATATATCTTAATTTCTTCTATGTACGTTTTTGACAGTCTGTTCACGAAGGAGAAGACAATTAACTAAAGGGGATCCATGCACCAAGTCGGATTCGAACCGAGTTCGTTACAATTCGGGGCCACTGCTTTAAACACCATACTGTATGCTACCTCATACACCATCTGCATTAAGTGATTTGATGTAAACAATGATCATACTGAAATTCGCATTTGAATGTGAAGGATTTTCTCGCAGTACATTAATAATTCTCGATTAACTTTGAGTGGAATATAATGTGATTTATTTTATGAAGGGGTTTATTGACATTAATTCATCCATTTCTTTATTTGACCCTGTCGTTTGGAGTACCAAAAGAATGATAGAACTAAGTGAGTTTTTGAAACCAGAAAAATATCTAACGCATGCTGAAAGTTCCAGGAGCGTGTTCCGCCAGACTAACGTTTGGTACTTACGTCATAAAATCTGTATATGAGAATTGAAGAATGTGCGGATAATTTGTAGTGCTAGTGGCTACTATAATAGAAAAGTAGTAATAATTATAAAATAAAAGAAGGGATGAGAGCGTTGCTAATCACTATCGCAGAATCCCTTCCAAAATAACGTTTTAGAAAGTGTGAACTAAACGTTAATGTTGCTACTGCCAGCTCAGTGTGATTATCATAACTTTCCAATGTATCGATTTCTCCAGTACATTGTTGTTACTAAGTATGGATACCACAGGATGGACACGACGTTAACACAAACAACACTTAAACACCCATGCCCACGACGGTACTTGAACCGGCGGCCTTCGCCACATGGAGCCCCTACGCTACCGAGGCCGGCAAAATGTTAATGTTGAAAAGAAGAATTGTTAGTACCAAATCGGTTTAGGCTTAAGAGTAGTTGTGAACTAAGGGGAGCAAGAACAGTGGCATCACAGTTTGTAATTTGGTTTCATTTTACTGCCATGTTCTGGTATGCTTGAGCGAAGTTAAATTAGCTTAATGCGTATGATTCTTAATCTGTCTTTACTGAACGTTCAGTAACTTATGGTATACCAATGAGTGTTCTTAGTTTATATCCTATGCTCGTATACTAAGACAATCTTCTTAAGAAGTCATTATGTCATGCAGTACAACTACAACCGTTCTGAACAAGCGTGGTGGGTGAGTGGTTAACGCTCTGGCCTCGCATTCGGGAGGGCGCCGGTTCGAATCCCGATCCGAGCATCCAGATTTGGCTATTCCGTGTTTTCCCCAAATCACTCCAGACGAATGCCGGGATGCTTCCTTCAAAAAACCATGGCTGAATTCTAATCAGTTCATTCATTCCCATCCTTCCTCCAATGACCTCGACGTCGACGAGGCGTAAAGCCATAAGTAAAAAAATCCAACCTTTATCAAATTGGTTTCACGCCTCGTATATGTAAAATAAACTTAAAGTTTTGAATATTTAGCCGGAGTAAATTTTCTTGAAATTCCTTACTTTTACTCATGGATAAACTATAGTCCCTGATTAGCCTCCATTTCATTTTTTTAATCGTACGCTACTGCCTTTATTTCCGCTATTACTAAATTCTAGGGAATAATCTATACATCACAAATATTCATACGAATATTAAACGCTACCACTAAAATAATCCAAATCAAAATGAATAGTTAGACAGTGGTAAGTCGAATAGGAATCTACCTCTAAATCGTTAACTTACTGATCTCTGCTTTCACAAATTTTCTAAAAACGCAAAAAAGAGAGAGAAAAAGAGCAGAGAGTGAATGATGATGAACAGAACAAATTAAAATAATTAAAATTTCACCGAAAACTTCACTGAAATATTCAAATCGAAATTTTATAATGTTTAAATATTTTCTGTGGTCCATACTACGATACTACGCGCTTAATAAAGAAAAAAAAAGTTACCTGCACGTGGTCATAAGTAAATTTTTTGTTTATAAATTTGCAAAAAAAAATTGAATTGAATACTATATGCAAATATCGATTTGTAACGTAGTTCAAATCATTCTGCACTTTTCTGACATCTGTCAAAGAACAGAAATGCCTGCTTCAAAAACTTCCAAACAGTTTGGGAGAAACTGGCAAGAACGATCGACTAAACTTCTTTCTTTATAATTTTTTTTTATGGCCTTCGGTCATTTCGACCATTTAGCCAGCTCCAATTTGTTTACGTTGCAACTGCTGTATCAGAATTTCACTATGATACTGTGGACACTACAGTGAGGACAACACAAGACGAACACAACACTTATAAAACCACCCATTCCCGAGGCCGTACTCGAACCGGCGGCCCTTGCAATGCGAAGCCAGCGCGCTAGCCACTACACTGCCAGGACCGACTGACTAAACTTCTTAATCCGAGCGATGACGCTGCTTTTCCAGATCACTTCTCATGAGCCAAAACACATTAAAACCACACGGAGACACATTTTGGCCGTAGGTTCGCATTTCAATTTGTATGTTGTCTTATGTTGTTGAACTGATTAATCTTCCTGACGATGAGATTGTTCCTGAACATATCGCATCACTTACCGAAGGTTTTGTCACGAAATAACAATTTCATCATAAAACAACTGTTTGGAAATGAACCACTTCTAGAACGGTAAAAATTAGAGCACTGTACCAATCTCTAGTTAAAACGACTTAACTATAGTGGTTGCTATTATTAGTAACTATTAAGAGTTGATTACTGGAGTACTTATGACCACAGATAATTTCGGTAGGAATATATTAAGAGCAAATCAAAATTTATCAAAAAGTATTGTCTGTGTAAAATTTTGTGACAATATGCAACTTACTATTAGTTTTTCCGTAGTGCACATCGCATAACTACAAGCAAATATGTAAAATGTCCTGACACTGGATAAGGTTTTATTTTCTCCACTGCAGGTTCTCCAAGCAGAACAGGAGCTTTCAACATCGATTCACCTGTCTTACAGTGCTCCCGACAATATTCTCTGTTTCCGCAAAGAGCGTGATGTTGAATTTCTTTGTTCCTATGGCGTCGTTGTGGGCTTCCTCACCGTCTTGACCTTGGAACCCACACCTCAGCAACTACAAACGCCAAACATCCATGGCAACAGTAAACGCCATGCAGTCTTGTCAACATCATTCCGCTCCTTCACAGCACACACAAGAGGTAGTGGCGAAAGGCGTATCTAAAGAGGACTTTTAATTGCCTTCTCCATAATTAATGCTGTAAGCGCCTCGCCGTCAATACAGAGGGAAGCGGTATGCGGTTCGCCAGCAAACCAGGCTATTCATTTGGGAAGCAGACGGCACTCGGCTACCACATATATCTTTTCTCCGAAGGGAGTGCGGGGAAAAAGCCGAGCAATGAAAATATGATGCATTATAAAATTCAGCGTTTTTTACAGAAATTTACTTGGCAGTCTTGAGAAAATGCATTATAAATTTCTTTGCAAGAGGCTGGTCCAAGTTCTTGGCTTCTTGTTTCAGGTTGTTTTTATGATCAACCAGGGAGTTGTACTTCTTCTGGCACGGCGAAAAAGCTCGCCACAACACGCGAGGAAACTACCTGTGAAATCTTCTGTTAGCTGTGCAACCTCTGTAGAGGAGTTGAAACTTCCTAAGGAAGGAAACTGCAATGACGTAGATGCTTGGTAAATGGATATTTAATGCCAAAAATTACTTTATCTAGGCAATGCAACAGGCAAGAAGAAACTGTAACATTTGCGATTAGAGCATATGAAATGTTATGCAGGACGCTGTGCAGAAGACTCATTGCAGTTAGTCAATGATATAAATCTACTTGTGCATTTCAAAGTATCATCCAGAATTTTTCCCAAAACGATACGACCCACAAAAGTGGGTGAATTCCTTTTGTGCTAATCTCCATATCTGGCATTTGGGAAGACGTGATATCAAATCCCTAGTCCTGTCATCCAGATTTCAATTTTTCATGGTTTCCGGAATTACTCTAGACGAACGTTGAGGTATTTCCTTCCAAAATCCATGGGTAAATTCGTTCCCGTTCCTCATCCGTTCCTTGATCTAATGACCTCGGCATTGAAAGGCAGTGAAGTCCGGAGCAAAAAATAAATCTTTCTGCTGCCTTGTTTTTGGTCGAAAATTGAAGTCATTGGTGGCAGTAAGACAATAACGAATATTTAGGTATTATACTTCGGTGCTCACCTATCCGACCGTCAGAAGCGGTGGTGCGGGTTTAGGGAAGCGTCTGGAAAATTTCTACAGTTATTTTCTGTGCCAGGCATTTTAGCTGTTTCAAGACATTTCAAGCTCAATGAATAAAATTGTCTTGAAAATTCTCGGTCTAGAGTTCAAAATTCAAGTGCCGCCATGAATTTTAACACGCTTTGCTTAGTTCGTACGCGATGATGCAGGACGCTACGTTGTTCCGATTCCACGTTGTACTGCTAGTCCAATAATGGCAAAGAAGAAATCAGCAGCAACTCAAACTCTATCAATCGGTGGCTGAACTACACGTCTGTGTCTCCCGGTAAGCGAATGTTATGGAAACTCTTGAACCCAGCGACCGTAACCATTCTGTCTCATTTCATGTTTCAGACAAACTACGGTAGTCACTAATAGTATTTTTCTGCTTATTTTCAATTCTACGCTCATTACTCGTTCTAAATCGAGTGAAAAGTGTGGGTGATTTATGCCATTTTGTGGTAAGTTAAAATGAAATCTGCATTTTTTTGTACTTACTTTATGGCTGCCAGTGATTGAGTCTTATTGCATACTGTTTTATTTTATCCAAGGACAGTGATCTTTTGTATATCTTCTCGAGTCATAGTTGATTGGTTTCCAATTGAAGGTCCCACATTTCTTCAGCAGACCTCACATCGAAGGTTGAAGCATAATAAGCAGCTGATAAAAGTAATATTTATCACCTTTGTTCCTACGGACTGTTTTGTTTCTCGATATAAGGTATTAGCATAGCCATACAAACAATTTCCCTTCATTACGTTTCCTACGAGATAATAATTTCTGTTCGCTAATAGGAATTTAAACAATCAATAGAATACGGTACACAGCAACCACATGGTCGCAGTAATATTTGTTTTCAAACATTTTTGTGTTGCATTAATAACGTGAATATTCATTCTCAATCATACTAATGAAAATACTAGGGACAGTAGTATATTCCTAAAATTTGAAAAGAAGAGATAAATACAAAATTTTGTATAAGTGTTTCATTTTATTTGTAGGTCATAATGGATTACAATCTTTTGTCCATTGGGTACCAGTGGCTTCGCCTAGGGTATATCAAGACTGCCATGAGAGACTCGGTATTGTTCGACTGCACAGGTCTGAACCAACCTGCCTTGCAGTTTCTCCGACGGGAGTTGAACTCATCTAATATTTGTCAGCGCGTCGGTAGGTCTTTCAGCAACTGCCATTGTGGGCTGCCTTTCTTCCTGTGGTGGAGGCAGAGGGAAATTGAGTGACAAATAAGGAGAGCAAACATGGTGCTGTCTCCTAAGGAAACACACTCCAACCTTCACAGATCTTACGGCAGGCACCTGCCAACTTGTGTCTAGTGAGGAACTGTTCTGTTCATCCCAAAACAAGTGGTTTGTAGTCATCAAAACAGTAAGGATCAAACCTCACGTCCGCTATAAGCAAGAAGTACTGTACGTATATCGATCATGGTGGTGTAACGGCTACGGTTCTGGCCTCGCATTCGGGAGGACGGCGGTTCGAATCCTCGTCCAGGCATCCAGATTTGGGTTTTCCATGGTTTCCCAAATCACTCCAGGCAAATGCCGGGATGCTTTCTCCAAAAGGCCATGGCCGAATTCCTTCCCATTCCTTGCACCCATCCTTTCCCGTCTCTAAAGACCTCGCTGTTAGAGAGACGTTAAGCAGATAAAAAAAATACGTATAGTAACGCCATAATGCATATAACATGTATATGGTATCCCTCAGGCCACGAGTTATACACTTAACAGAGTGAAATGGATTACATTTTACGTTATGCCGAAAAGCGACACTAGTGAAGTAATATCAAAATAAATTTGAGCAAATGGGTTAGTAACTTGAGCACAGTCACTTTTATCACAATTTGACTTACTTGTTAGTTATTCCTTACCAAAATATATTTGTATTCTAGAATTTTGGCGTAAAGTGAAGAACGTGTTCCAACCGGAGGATTATCCAGCTTTATTTTCATTACTCAAAAAATCTGAAGAAACTGTTCCAAGCCTGGAAATTATCTTTCAGTGTTTCAATAATTCTAATAATTTTGATGTTAACCCCAGCCGATTTTGCTGGATTTCGATCTCTGGCACATTTTTTTGCATTTATCTAAATTTATGATAATCTGTGATAAGTACTGTGTTTCATACAAACATTTACTGATGCCTTGATATGATTCCCGTACTTCACACCGAACCCTACCTCTTTCAATTCTTTCTGTCCATAACTCGTTAAGAACTTACATTTCCCAGACAGCAAGTTACCCCTAATAGTCATTAGTAAAAGCTGTAACTGCAATTAATATGGCCGCACATTTTGTGAACACGGTAAATCGAATTATAGTTTTCCAGTTGAACAAATACTCAATTAAATTTTTTTAAATTTATGTTTAGAATTTTTTGTTTGCACTCTCTATATTAAAAAAAAAATAGGTATTTTTGTTTTTTTCTCACTATACTTACGTTAAACATAGATTTTTGTTTGTCATTATAGCTGTTAGCTATATTTATAAACTCAAAAACTACTGAGAAAATTTCGATGGGCTTATGCCGTTTTAAAGCTTACGATCAGATATGAACTGTGTCTTATGTTTCTACGTTACATGACGCTGGAGCAGTAACATATCGACAGAAACACCAAAGATGTACTACCAACTAGATGTTGCATACTTCTTCACTACAAAAAATGTACACACTTTCTAAGAATATTGCGGTATTTACTGGTTCCTTCTTTAAGTTTCAGTCCTTGAACTTCATAGATGGCCGAACCAAATGCGAAGAGGTAACTACGAAATTACGAAAAAAACTCCATAGAACTTCATTGGCGTTGAAATTATCTCAGGCAACACGGCTAAAATCTCTAACCAATAACAGAAAGCTGTACATAATTGCTGCTTTTTACGAGAAATCGAACTACTTATTAAGCCTTTGGGAAAATTATTTTTCATACTTGATATCCAACTGTTAAGATGAGGAACTGATTTTAGTTTTAAGCTCCAGCGCCAGGTAAAACAGCATATAAAGACATGTTTAAGCTCCAAAACCAGATGTAGCAAGATATCTTACAAACAATTTTCATGTTGTTCCAGATTATTAGTAAACAAAATGTGTTGTATCTTCTTAAGGCATATGTCAGATCTTAACTCTAACCCCAAACTTTTAAAAGTTTGTATTATCTGCATGACTCCTGAACAAACAAATACATGCCAGATAATGTTTTGAACGAACCTTCCAGCAATCCGCTGGAGGAATTTCTGTAAACCGTGGAAAATCGAAATCTGTTTTACCGGATGAAAATTTGAACTCCCACCAACCACGCTCTTTTTCCAGATTCATATTCGAGTATGTGAAATTTATTAATTCGCGTAGGGCATGTGTTTCGATTTTCGAGAAGCAACGTTAGGGGATAAGTGATTAGGTTTGAAATGCAGCTTGGACCAAAATGAAAACTGACATTCCGTATCACAGCAGCCAACCCATCCAGTCCTAATTAATTCCGGAAATGCTGGTGAGAATTTGATGAAACTTGGCGCACATATAATAAAGTATAGCGATAGATCATTCCCAACCCACCCCGTTCTTTGTAGATGGCAGATCAATCGATTTTTTTTGATTTTTTTTAATTCCGAAAATTGTTGGTGAGAATTTGATGAAACCCATGTTATTCAACGGAGGACTGGAAAAAAAATCCCAACCTACCAGTTTCTGGGTAAGGTGCAGGTAAACCTATGTTTATTTTAATTCCTGAAAAGTCTGCTGCGAAATTAATGAAATTTGGTACACACGTTTCATTTTGGATGAATAAAGATAGGGTAGGGGTACATCAGCACCAATTTACGCCTATAAGGGTATGATGCAGGTGAATCTACGTTTGCTCTAATTTCGGAAATAGCTGGTACGAATTTGATGAAACTTGGTACTCATGGTTTCCATAGGGTAACTGATAATACGTTAAGGCTGAATCAACACCAACTAAACCGGGCAACGCCGGGTACTCTGCAAGTAGGAAATCTGTTTCAAACGGGGGAAAAATGTATTAGTGTCATTATAAGAAAATCGACATGTTATATCCATTTACAAACTGAATAGTAGAGTGATTTTTTGCACGTGGTTTGAAGTCATGGGACCAATTTTGAATTTGATAGTTATATCAAAACAACCTGGTTGAAAACATATTATTGTAGACAATGCTGCATGCACCTAAATAACGTTAAGAATCATTTTTAAACTTTTCTCCTGTGTGAGAAATATTGTTCCAAATTTTTTACATCTTTAAAAAAATCCATATCGAGTTATGTAATACCCACGCTCTTGGCGACACCATTAAGACATTAATTTTAAGATGATAAAAGTGGTTTTACTCTGGCTCTTGAATAACGTGTCAAAATATTATAATCTGAAAAGATAAAACATAATGTAATTCGTTTTACAGAAACGTGGTCCAGAAAAGAATGGTAATAAATCGTAGTTAGCTCGTAAAAACAGTTTATCAAAATCACAATTTAGACAATTTAGACTGTTAGTACCAGAAAATCTAAAACCATTTCAGACATAAATATATTTCCGGAGCAGCACACCATGTTTTAGGTCCACCAGACCTTTGAGATGTAACAGTTGTGTGCTTGAGGTGGCTACCGGATGTTTGCGCCTCTTCGACGTCTAGTTCTTTAGAGGCGGGAAGGGTAGGGAACAATGGGAAGTAATTCAGCCATGGCCTTTTTGTAGGAACCATGCTGGCATTCGCCTGGAGCAATTAGGAAACAAGGGAATACCGAATTTGGTTGGCCAGTTGAGGATTTGAAACCACGTTTCCCGAATGCCAGCTCCAAGCGTTTCCGCCTCCTACCGCAGGTAGTGCTTCACATTAAAGGTTTGTCGGTAAGGGAGGGGACATGGACTTGCAAATACACAAAGCTATTAGCTGTGTCCTAGTGGTGCTGGAATTTCTATTCAATGTCGGTTGGCAGTCCCGGAATTTGCAGGTGAAAAAAGGAATTTCCTCAACTGGCCATATATGTTTAACAGTTGGCACCTCAGTAAATAAAGTTTGCAAATTTTATACCGTAGAACAATAAAACTGTTGTTCAAAGTTGTGAGATGTTAGCCACTTCACGTTTGTAAATAAATTAGGCGTACTGTAAATCATTGGCGGTGACATACAATCGACGTCAGATCTTCTGCCTCGCCAATCAGGTGATATCATTTCAATAACAATTGAAACAGTTTTTTTGCACAGAAAGGCGGGGAGTACACCGATTATAAATGGGGGTTAAGACACACTCACTAAAGTAGACTTGGTCGGAACGTGATAAACTACGGTTCTGTGGTCATAACGGCCTGGTGACAGGTTTCTTATAGGCTGCGCAAGCTACTCCTAGCCTAAACCGGTTACCCTGCCTGGTATAGGGAACCTAAAGTTAAACGAGGAGTCCCAATCATGAAAGCGTTCTGCCGTTTCTCACATTACACAGCAATGTGTGGCAGAGGTGAAAGTTGGGGTAATGGCTTATGAAAATCCTCGCCGGGACAGGGATTCGAACCAAGGACCTTCCGATCTCCGGCCAGATGCCTTAACCACTGAGCCACCAAATCACTCTTCGGATAGAGATATAAAGTTGGAAGAATGTGGCTGGGGAAGGTAGAGGGAAGAATTTGGCGAGGGGGAGATAATTCAAACACATTGAATTCACCAGTAAGACCCTGTACCTCATATGTGACTTCCAATACGGCAGTGGCCACCATGATGACATAGTTCACTTAACAATACAGTATTAGAGTCTCTTATGAACATCACGTATCACAATCATAATATAAGTTATTATAATTTTATAGAAACGTAAAGATTTTCAAATGTCCTGACTCGTTATATTTGCAATGACAAGTTAAATCGACAACATTCTAAGCAATTAATCGAAGGAGATTTCCCCCCACTTGCAGGCTTTCATCTGGAAGGAACTTCAATATGCAGATAATTCACGCTGTAAGTTTCGAGCGCGTTTGCGAAGTCCCTATAATAATTACAGGTCGTAAGTATTCTGTGTGCCGAATGTGCGCACGCAAATGAAGATATTCCGAAGATGGTAACTTTGAGAATTAGCATCAAAGTAGCAAGATTAATTGCATTTAATACCCTTTGGAGCCATTGCTCGTTAATGAAGTTACACTGGGTGTGCGGGGTGGTGGCAGTTCCCCCGATAAGCGCCAAGTTCCTGCCGACTCCTTCCCCACACAGGCTCTCGCCATCGGACACGGCTCTACAACTTCTTCCTGCCTACGTCACATCGCTGACAAGTTCAGTCTTCTGATCAGTTTCAAAGTAGCTTTCAATCCCTCCATTTGTCACAGCGATTGCAGAGCGTACTAATGGTGAAATGTTACACTTCAGTTATCCAAGAGATATACTTTTCGAAATACAGAATGCGTTTGATGTATGTTTCACGTTGTGGAAATCTTTAGATCAATCTAAATGTGTTTACGAATCTCTAAGTCTAATTATCTTATCACAGAAAATACGATAATGCGATTTCTTTAAGGTATGTGAAATATACTTGATCCATAACATAATCTCTACTTTACGGTTCTTTTATATCGCTATTATAAATAATTTTGGTTTAGATAATTAGTGTACACATTTTGATTATTGAAAATAATGGTAAATAAAAAGTTTAAATATTAATCCTTAGCGGCATATCACTTATTCAAATACTTTTCATTTGTAACATCAACTTTTTTTATTTATTTACTTTTTTCGATAGCATACTTCTAAGTAATATCTGCTCAATCTACTTTTAACAAACACGATAGAATAAATCTAAGCTGTTTAATTTAATTCCAGTTTAAATCACATTTACCTACGTAATATCCTCTCGATCTAATACTTAACAGACATAATAAAATAAATCTAAACTGTTTAACTTAGTTATAATTTAACTCATATCTACCTCAAGACTTCTTTAGTATTTGTTGAGTAATGCTTCCGACGATTTGAAAATATTACTAATGTTAGTCATTTTTATGAGAAAAAAATATTTTTCAGCAGTTTGTTCACCACTGATAAAAAAAAAAGTATATATAGCCGTGTAGTCCGGTTTTGGCATATAGATGCGGATATTAGTGTCAGAATAGGGAATTTTACCAATAGACAACTACCTTATTTATTCAAAATTTTCTCGCTTTTTTATTTTATTCTTTTTATAGCAACCAAAACTTATCTCATGATAGCCGGTTTGGAGATATGTTTTCTTCAAAACATCGCCACATTAATATTCAGAGAAGTTTTTATTTCTGATTATCTTTCTTGTCGAAAACTTTATCCAGACATTCTCACATTAACTGATTTCATCTACAAAATCTGTAGCAGTAAATTATATATCAAAGGAGACACCGAGTGAGAGCAATCAGCCTCTATTTAATTTCGCCCCTGCAGCGCGGTAATCCCGCGTGACAGTGCGTGGCGGGACGGTTGCACGTCCCGAGCCGGTGGGTTAGGCGCGGTGCGGCGTTGCCGCACGCTATCGATCCCGGAGCGTGGCAGCTGGCAACACCGCCCTTGCCCCGCCTTGCGTGACTGACCGACTCGCATACTGACTGACTGACTGACTCAGTGACTCACTGACAGAAAGAAGTGGTTGTGGAGAGGGGATTCGCCGAAATGTCCCGACACATAGACATGTGTTACTCCTCTGGTGCAGGGGTCAACCACACATATCACAAACTTCCTCTACGTCGTAGCCCTCAAATCAACAGTGTTCTCGTCGCTGTGACGGATGTGCACTAGGAAATACTCAGCTACATTGATGCCAGTCCATTATACCTTTGTGGACCACGAATTGATGCATTTAAGTGAAGTAAACTTAAGACGGTAAACTTCTCGATTTTTTAATTTGTGACGCATACAAAATGCAACACATAAATTATCCAGGAATAAATTATTTTTTATTTTGTTTTACTGTTAGAGAAACAATCGGAACAGTAAAGCAGTTTCCTCACCACAGCAACGTAGGGTCACGGTTCGCCGAAAAATCGCTGTTTACCGTGAAAACAGTAAGAAACATTTTTAGATATTTCTGTTGTAGTAGTCGAAGATAAATCTACTAAAATAATTATTTAATATGAATAAAAGAAGATATTTGCAGTAGCAATAAATCAATATTGATATTATAAAGATACTGTTTGAAATAAAAGTAATTTTAGTTTCGAAATAAAACTTTAGACATCAGAACGCTGTAATCTAATGAGCTTATCAGTGTCAAGGCGTCATATTGACTATTTAATTAATACCCATATTTTTCCTTTAATTTGGTTTTCCGAACTCGAGAAACACATGTAAAGATGTAAATTGTAAGGCGTTCTTATAAAGGTAACATATGTCATCTTCCGTTGGCTGTTGAGTGATGCGTAGTAGCTATAATTATTACAATCCAGAGTAGGCTACATCGTATTGAGTTGTGAGCGTACAACGCCCCTGACAATTCTTCTATTTCGAGATCATTAGAGTCCGTAGAACACGGGGAGGGGAGGGGTTAAGTAAGGATTAGGAATTTTACAGTGGCCTCTTGAATCATTCGTCTGGAGTGGTTTCAGCACCAAGGAAACCCCGAAATCTGGGTGACCAGACAAGAAGTGAAACCTACATACTCCCCCGAATGTTGGACCCGAGAGTTTGTGCTCATCAATCTGGCTGTGTGCAAATTTCATTATAAAAAATTATGTATATGAATATTTATTGAATAGGCTACTAAGTAATCAAACAAAAGGATATGAAAATCAGAAGTTATTCAAATTCTGATTTCAAAAAAGTTTTAATTGTAAACTGTACGTATGAAACGACCCATAATAAGAAATCAGAAACCCAATTCATAATTATCCATGTCTTTCCAGACTTGCTTCTTGAGTCACGTCCGTTGGTGATACATTATTCCCTAAGCGCGAGTGGACAATATACAGATAATCAAGATACGGCTACATTGCGCCTTCTTTCGTCGCCATTATCCCACTAAATTTAGTGGTCAGAACCCAGCCGCTTGCTTTGTAGGCGGCTCGCTCGGCCATTTGATGGATGATACCTGAATGGGAGTTGAGCCAGCATATCCGTTCTGCCGGCCGGGCCTAAGCACTTCTTTATGCGGCCTCTGACAGAACCGAAAAAGATGGATCCTCTCTCATAGGTCCACAATGGCTTTAGTTAAGAAGCTTCGCCTTCTGTAAAGGACATATGCCAGGAAATCCCTAACGGACCACTGCCGTAAACTGACTGCGGTAAATTCAGTTGCGCTGGTAGAGCAGCTTCGGACAGCGAAGAAGCCGCCAAGAAGAGTTGAACAAAATGTGTTTCTGGTGAAATGTTTATCTCCCATAAATCTTCTCCATATCCATTATTGCGCATTGAACAGATAAATACTCATGTTTTCATGTTTTAGCATGACGTGTTGTTTAAACTGAAATTACTCTTTAAATGTGGCTTCATACGAGTATTTAAGTTCACGAAGCTGTTGGAGGATAAACGTTCTTATTTAATAGTGACAGTCTTAATCTTGTAAGTTTAAATCCCGAACAGCACGTAAAAATAGTTCTATTTTAAAAATAAATCATCAATACAGATCTCCATTTGACGAACATTACAATCAAAGTACATGCTGGATCGCCTTCTGCAGCCTATTTCATACAAAGACCAAACATATGGTATCAAATAATTTAGTTCCAAATTCATAAGCATCGGATGAGTGTCAGTATAATTAGGAGTGCAGCAGCATCTAATATGCGTTGCTATCAGACCAATAAAATTTGGAATAATTAATAAAATATATATTTATGTATACCAAATTAAAAGCTATACGTCCCATAAAAAGCAGCAGGAAGGATAGCTTATCGTTATTTCAGGCAGTAAAGGTGAAATAAGTTATATTTGGCTTATAATAACGTCACGTTATTCTACTGCGTATTTTCTGTTTTTGGTTTCTGCACTGAGTCACAATAACAATTATTTAAATCTAATATCCTAGTAGTAAAAGCTGTGTATCCATTCGCCATTATGAATGTTCTTCCAACGAAAAACTTTTACTAACTGAAATTATGATTTTAAACTAATTTTAACAAGTTTTTAGAAGCACACAAGATATATATCAGTATTACCTCAGCAGTATTTATTTAATTTTCAGTCATATTGATGATTTCTGGAACGAGAGAGTTTGATCTATCAGAATGGTCTCATTCCAGTGGCTTTTTCATTTTGATCATAAGTTACCTGTGGAGAACAGGTGTCATCAAGTATTTAGAGAAAAAGGACAAGTATTGACTAGGGCTACTAGATGAGGAACTGACCTCTACGGGAAATTTTCGTGGTGCTAGTAATGTGAACGTTTATAAGTGAAGGAATGTGATACTCAAGCAGTAGACGAGGCAATCACACGAATAATTTATATAGTATTAGGTTTTAATATTTCCTATCCTTTGAAAGGAGAGCAGACACATCATGAGGGGTAATATAAAATGACAGGGTAATTCCCTGACCAGTCTCTTTTGGAGAGTGTAAGCGTCACAATATGCTGGGGCAAGAGGGCATTACTAGCGGGAATAGATGGCAAATCATAATACCACATTATAATTCAATTATTAGCATCGTTTCTCTGTCAAAGGAGAGGCAAATCACTAACATCAGCAGCGGTCATATCACTCCAATCTAAGGACCTCTGATTTAATGTAAGATTTATCTTTGCAGCATGTAGAAATACAACAACAAAAAAAATCAATATCTTACAGCACAACCTCCTTTGGTTTCTAAGTACAAATTCAATAATCCTTACTTGTCATTTCTTCGCAAAATAAGAATGAAACAAGTGTATGTGATAACCTTTACAAAATTTATATAATGAGGACCCAACGGCAGGCAGTTGTAAGGCAATCATTACATCGTGAAATTCAATGGTGACTTGTATTATTGTTTTGAAGAAATTTCCCTGTTATTGCTGGTTCCACATATTCCAAAAACTATAGTTAATAATGGGACCGCTCAAGATGCTAGACAAAAATGGATTTACTCTGGAAGATTATGGGAGAATCCAACTAACAACCGGAGGATTGTACGCCGAATAAGGTATCATCAGGAGACTTATGCTATACCAAATGGTAGCAAATAAACCAATGGAAGTAATTTTTAAATTCACTCTGAGCACACGGAACACGGAGTTGTCAAAAGAGATTTCGGATGATCTGCAGCAAAATGTTATGTTAAAAGAAATTATTTTTTCTGAATCATCATCAAATCCTGTGCAATATGAATGAGAGAAATGACCAACATAAGCCAGGTGCCTTTGTAGTGCACCCCTTCCACTTCCATGTCTCTAATAATTCCGTTAATGCCTTTCTTTATAATTTAGTATGGTTTATTACATTGAAAATGCACCCTCTTTCACTTACGAGTGCGATGGAATACTTCGTTCGCCAACCTATTTGGGACCCAGTGACAGGAAAGATAGGACTAGAGAAGTAAGGTACTACGCTGATGTTTATACAAATTATTTCTTCTCTCTTGTCATTCAGGATTAGAATTAACAGATCAGGGATTAGTTTTGGTGCAAACTACCCTCTGTCATATACAATTTTGAGAACTGCATGCATAGATATAGATGTAGAAAATAAAATTACGACAGTAGACTGGGAAAATAGAGTCAGTCATGGAGCAAATGTCACTCGTATAACAATTCCGATCTACTGATTCACGGGTAATGTGTCAAACACAAGCGGAAGGACACTATAATACTTTTGTTGCTCCTTAATATTTATAAGATTATTTATAGATTTCTTTTTTACTAACATTACTTTTGAACACATTGTATTTTCAATTAATTTAATGATTCAGATCGTTTCATATCAAATTCCTTTCTTATATGGAATATAAAAGATCTTTTTTAAATTTACATGTCCGTTGGGAAAGTCACATATTTTCCTTATTTCTGTCACTCAGTGGTACCACAATCGATTACGGAAGTCAAAACTGAGGAAACACATAACAGCAGAGAAACATAAATACAAATTGGCTTGCGAATGTTAAAACTAAATTTCAGCATCTATGGATTCCAGCTGATGTGAGACTTTGGCTTTCTCACCGTTAGAAACAATATTAATGACTTAATTGTTTGATTAACGTAGCAATTAATTAATAAAAATCCGCTAATATGTAAATTTTTCTCATGATTTTTGTTTCTGTATTAACATAGGTTTATTTTCCACAGTTCCCATTTCAATATGTAACGATCTCAAACTCTGACCTTATATTTCATTTAACTTTGATGTCTGTTCAGGGGAAACTTTAAAAATTAACTATTTTAATAAAATTCAACTAAAGGTGTTAATTTTTTTTATTAAGTACCGTCGCTTTCTTTTACATTGCTTTAATTAGTTTGGAAAAATAAAGTCTGTGTTAACTGCAGTGTGTGAGAAGTGGTTTTACAGGGATAAATGTAATGTAAATGGAAAACGAGTATTAAATGAGGCTCATCCATGTTTCTTGTGAAAATTGTTTTAAGAAGATGAAAATTTCAGAGCGGGAAGAAAAGATCAGATATATTGGTGGAATAAGCCAAGAGATGGGTAAAACAACACGAAAATGGCCTATACAATTCGGATCCTTTTACCCACCATATAGATGAGGGAGATAAGCTGGTGGGTTCAGTGAAGAGGATGGTCATATGGTAAATGGGAAAATTAGAATGTATCTGTGAGAAGAATCCTGACCATTTACTACAGGTTCAGAAAGGAATTCAGAAAATTGTAGATAATAATGGTGAGGAAATTATTGAATATTTGAAATAGTAGATATTTTAAGTATCTGGTTTAACGAAACCATTAGGGACTATCGTTAAAGGATTAAGGGTATAAATCAGGAGCTTCCCCACGTAAGTAGATGTGAGCAAATTAAGAATACTTCTTGCTGATGGTGTTTTATCAAGAAACTATGAAAATTAAAAAGCATAAAAGGGCTTGTGTAGCTTATATTACTACAAATATATTAAACTTAGTTGCATTCAGAATTGTAATATTATTTAGATTGATTCTGGAGAACTGCCAGAGGAATAGTAGTACCGGTTCGTAGAGATGGAGTAATAAAAAGGGTTAAAAACTTCAGGCCAATTAGTTTGACATCTATGTTGAGTAAATTGATGGACATTGACATACAGTCATATCACAAACACCTGTAAATAAAAAAACTGGTTTCCAAATTGGGAACATGGCTTTGGCCATGGACGATTATGCAGATGTAAGATAGTAGGCTGTATCCAATAAATTTCGGAAGAAAGGGACAAGGGGGCAAATTGATAGTGTAGCACTTAAATATTTCCAAATAGTTTCAAAAAGTGACCCATAAAGTGGTGATAGAAGAGGCTAAATCCTTTACAAGGGGTGATATATTGATGGTGGTTAAAAATATTCTTTAAAACGTAGAATGCAAAGAGTGCAGATACTTGAAAGGATATTCCTAGAAGCATTAGAAATGGTACGTGAAATGAAAAGATGACCATTATCACAAGATGGCATTCGATTTCGGGCAAAATGGAGTGGGAAAATATTCTGGAGTAGTCAGATACAGTAAATAAATTTTTATGCTCAGCTAATTTAAGAAAAAAATCTAAAATGGATACGTTGGAAAATTTCCATCATGGCATATACTTCATTGCAATTAAATGAAATTAAGTTACATAAATAATAAATTAAATTTCAGCTGCATGTTCGCTGAGCAATAAACTTCTACAGAAAAGCGAAAAAAAAGTATTTCAGCTGCATTCTTGGTGCAGATGCATTCTGCTGCGGTGTTAAATATTCATATACTACAATTAGAATTAATTACCTCAGTATGCTGAAACTATTATCAGAGTGAAAATGACAGGGCTCAGTAAATGACAATGTAATTTTCGCAGCTCTTGTCAAAAAATTATGGGCAATGAATTAGTTCTGTCACAATGACAATATGAGTGTTGCTTCAGATACGAGCACATTAAATGTTTGACAAATGAGCCATGACTGACTCAATTATCGTGTGCCCATTAACGGCCACGAGTCCATTTGTTGAAGAAATAAAATGTATAAAAAAAAGGTCGTTATTGCGTGGGAACATTGTAATAAGTGTTCAGATGTTAGTGCACTCTTTTTTCATGAAATAAATTAAACGAATTCTTGCATTTAAAAATACAAACCTGTTTTAAGGCTATTATAATATGCCATCACGATGAAATCACTGAAGATTCCTTAAGAAATATTCAGAGAAATTTTAAATAATAATGAGGGTGTTGCTACAGTTTATTTGTTCCTTCTACCTACATTTATTGTATCTCCGAACGAGCTATATAAACGCATATAGGAAGTAAGTTTATAGTAAAAAAATCAACTCTGTTTCTGCAATGAAATGATAAAACATTAAAACAAATCATTCTAGGGAAATAATTTAGTGTATGACATGGTGTATTACCAACCAAGTCTAATGTTAATCGTGTAGGTTAATCAAGTTAAAAAAATCTCATTCACTGTGATAATTTGCCCTTAACCAAAAAATAAGGAACTTCTTAATTCATAAGTAATTCTGTCATTACTTCTGATAGTGACAGTCTGAAATTACATTTTAATTGTCTTTCAGAACAAACTGTTGCTGCTCCAAATGATATATCGACTACAGTAATGTACGAGTATCTTGCATAACATTTCTCTATAGACGGTGATACGGAAAATCTCTTCAACTATAAGCTGATCGAATGATTTTTAAATTTAGAAAACTGGTGTAACGTTCTTAAACTTATAAATGAAGCGTCATCTTCAACCCTAAAGGAGCCACGATTCAACGTTTAACTACAATTGTCATACAACAGCATCGAGACCTCTTTAAGAGGAAATATTTTGAACACAAAAGTTATACCGAAAATTATAGCGAGACCACTTCTAGAAATCTTCTTGATTTTAAAATAAATTAAATGTCCTCTTTATTGATTTTCCGTTACTTAAGCACAGTTATCCACAATATATATTTTAGGCCTTACGAGCTTTTCCATTTCGAGTAAGAGAACCTAGAAGAGACGAAGGAAATTACTTTTGCAGTGACAATACTCGAATAATTGCAAGTGTAAACTGCTTTGAGAGCTGTGGCTTGGTTTTTTTTCCTCGCATTGTGCCGAGGCCTTATTTTTCAATCTGCATCACGCGGCGTGATGACGGGTCTAATCTTGGAACGGCAGGTCCCTCCTCCCCCTGGGAGACCTGCCGTGCCGCAGTGCACATTGCCCGCTAATGCACCTCCCTCCCTCTCCCGCCGCGCCGCACCGGCTCGCGACAATGGTGGCAGCCAGGCAGCAGGCAGCCATTAAAACACTTGCCGCCCGCACAATGGGACGCGTTGCTGCTTCTTTAGCAGCCGCTCACCGCTCATTTCCCGTCACGGCAGTCCGATTTCTGTTTAAGCAAGCGCCACTGCCACGCACTGGCTTTAACGCTGAAGCTGCTGTGAGCGTTCAGATCCGACGACAATCGGCTGAGCACAGCCCAACGTGTATATACCTTCCTATTAAAACTATCACTTCTTCTTCCCACTGCAATCCCTGATCCTTACATCACATCTATAAACCATGACGAATCCTAGTAATATGATAATGCGCCATTGGTTAAAAAAATTGAATAAGCCTTTTTAGTCCATTTGTAATGCTACATGTCTTTAGTTGTTTCCAAACTGCTTTTAATTTTAGCTTCTGAATGTTAATTACCAATTTCCCTACACAGTTGTGTTAATAAATGTTATAGCTAATCACTAATGAAACACACAAAAAAGGTATTGACGATAATTATTTGAAAAAGAACACTTCATTTTTTGTCTATTGACTACTCACGTTAATCTGGAACAAAATCGGTAAACCAAATTTCCTACTTGAGATTTGTGTCTCGTCTTCCTAAGGAAAAGTTTTGCTGGTGTGGAATATTTAATAAATTTTGAATACTACCATAGTTTGCCTTGTATTCCAGTATTGGTGAGTAACTTCTTGCTACGCAATGTGGGTTGCCATTCCTTGTTTCAATAGGTTCGTAACCATAAGAATGCATCAGAGACTATTCATCTGGCTGTTAGTTATTGCGTATATTTGCGTATATTTGTATTATATGTCTTGCTGTTTCTGTGTCATACTGTCTGGTCAAAGGGTTGGTCTTTATGATGATTATTAATTTCGAGATATTATTAAATGTTTCTATAACTGCTTCTATAACCTAATCAACATTACACTTATACAGACAACCCATCTGAATACTGTAACATAGCAAGAAATTGCGTGATCTTCGCATATATCAGCTACAATTTGAAATAGTTTATTTACTCCATACACTAAGGTCATTCTCAGCTATATCCAAAGAATACTGAAGTACAGCCATCTCTCACCGTTCAATGATCATCTCGTAGACATGGAGAATGATATAAAAATATCAATAATCAGCTAATAATATTCATCACCATCAATCTATATGAAAAATACTACATCCAAGAGATAACAACCATAACAAGCAGGTACTCAATGATCATGTGAGTCTAATGGCCCAGCCATCATCAAGCTATTAAAACGCATTAATCAAATGTACACATAACAAGATCATAAACAAATTCACCAATACACTGAAATGGAGTAACATATGTTTGATCTTCCATTCCATTCCCCCTGCCCCAAGTATATACACATAGCACAAAAACTGAAACAGTCACATGTCTAAAAAAAACAAAATTACACATTCTGTTGAAGCTAGTTCAGAACTCCTGCTTTCATGATTCTCGTGAGCAAAGATGTAAGTGAGAAAGTTCTGAATAGAAATAAGGTGGCCAATATGTTAAGTATGATTTCAAACAGGTTTCTCACGTAGTTATCAGAAATGCTAGTCAATTTTGATTTCATAAAGCAGAGAAAATGTTCAACTACCAAAGATACCAGCAAATTTCAAAATTAAGTAAAAAGCTATTTGAAAATGTAAATGTTTAACAATATGTTGGAGAATATGAAGACAAACAATAAATAAAATTTGAGAAGAGATTGACGAAATGTC
This sequence comes from Vandiemenella viatica, assembly GCA_031002005.1. Classification (NCBI taxonomy): domain Eukaryota; kingdom Metazoa; phylum Arthropoda; class Insecta; order Orthoptera; family Morabidae; genus Vandiemenella; species Vandiemenella viatica. The sequence goes on along the minus strand of JARYHS010008074.1, from coordinate 339,758,095 downwards.
GATGAGAAATGAAAATGGCATTAAAGCATTCAATAAAAAGGATCATCTGCACTGTTTAATAATCAAGGGCAATGGCTCATTTGATAGTCAAGGGTTTATTTAATATTAACGTGAACTTCATATGATATTTAATATAAGCACTGATGTAAATGGGAATAATCGGGAGACTGTGTGAATATTTTAAAGAGATGGACAATCCAGGTTGAATAGGGGGACTGGCTTGCTCTAAATCTCCATGATAAACACTCACAAATTCTACAGCGCATTCCGAAACACGTAAGTTCAAATTCAGTGACTCTCTACAAAAATTCTAAAGTTTCCAGCTTTAGTATTTCTTGGAACATCTGTACCGTCCTTTGCCTGAAAGTAAAAAACTGTTTAATAAAACATAAAAATACAACTGTAAACCTACTATTCTATGACTGATATTTTTTTGCTTAAAAATATCACAACTTCTGAATTTATATTTACTATTAAAAATCTAAATAACTACAGCCTGTTTCATATCTAGACATAGCACGCAACTTACAAGCATCTGCAACGCGAGCCTCTATCGTCCGCAATCTTCTCCTTCGAAGTGTCAAACATGTTTGCGGACTTAGCAGAAACAATGCTAATTCTGCAACTATATACATGTTACCCATGTTTGAACACTAACAAGATTTAACACTGACTGAATTCTCAGCGAGAGTTCAAAGTGTAGTTCGTGACTGCAGTCGTGCACGAACATTTCATTGAATTGGGGCATTAAGGGTTCGCGGTGCGTGCCGATAACAGTTGGTAAGGTTGCTTAGTAATATACACATGGTAAAAATTAGACCCATATAAGTTAGTGGTTCGTAGAATTAATTTTAATATTTCACTGGTCTTAAGATTAAAAATGGTTGAGAATCGCTGGTCTACGTCAGTTGTTTGCTTTCTATCATTTGTTGCGGATCTAGTTTGCCATTTACTAATCTGTACTGATTCGGCCTTATGATGATATGTGTCTTATCTTCTACCAATATCAGATTATTTTACTGCATTCATGTTATACTCTACATGAAATCGGAGATATTACACGCAATTCATAAATTGGCATGATAAAGTTGCGAAGTACCAGTTAAATTACTCTTTTTACAACATCCAGCTAAACACAATGCAATTCATAGGAAGCTTTAGGTACAATTAAACGCGTCATCATTTAATATTAAGCAATAGGTATTATGCTTCATATGTAAACGACAAATTTTCTAATAGCAGATCTAGAAGAAACGACGTAGCTATCTATATTGACGCCTCCAACGTAAGGAACTAAGGTCTTGATGAAAATTTGATGACGCTAATTCTTCAACACGTGTTCGTAGAATAAAATTATATTTATCGTTAGTTATCGATAATTTCAAGTTGGCATTATTACATCAGTGATTAGGAAAAAATTCAACGGCAAACTGCGGTGTAGGCAATGGATATACCGAGAAGAATGATCGTTTTTGCACATAGTTGGTTCAAATTTATCTATAAAAATAAATTCGACCATGCTTAGTGAGTGAAGCATAAAATCTTAGTTTTTAAATCATATATCATTAATTGTAAAAACTAAGTAAAAAGTAATCATCAAGAGTAAACATTTGTCAGTCTGTT
>JARYHS010008074.1:339739471-339755472 GCA_031002005.1 Vandiemenella viatica | reverse complement strand
ACGAGAGAGTTTAACACCAAAGTGCGTTTGATCTATCAGAATGGTCTCATTCCAGTGGCTTTTTCATTTTGATCATAAGTTACCTGTGGAGAACAGGTGTCACCAAGTATTTAGAGAAAAAGGACAAGTATTGACTAGGGCTGCTAGATGAGGCACTGACCTCTACGGGAAATTTTCGTGGTGCTAGTAATGTGAACGTTTATAAGTGAAGGAATGTGATACTCAAGCAGCAAACGAGGCAATCACACGAATAATTTATAGTATTAGGTTTTAATATTTCCTATCCTTTGAAAGGAGAGCAGACACATCATGAGGGGTAATATAAAATGAGAGGGTAATTCCCTGACCAGTCACTTTTGGAGAGTGTAAGCGTCACAATATGCTGGGGCAAGAAGGCTTTACTAGCGGGAATAGATGGCAAGTCATAATACCACATTATAATTCAATTATTAGCATCATTTCTCTGTCAAAGGAGAGGCAAATCACTAACATCACCAGCGGTCATATCACTCCAATCTAAGGACCTCTGATTTAATGTAAGATTTATCTTTGCAGCATGTAGAAATACAACAACAACAAAATCAATATGTTACAGCATAACCTCCTTTGGTTTCTAAGTACAAATTCAATAATCCTTACTTGTCATTTCTTCTCAAAATAAGAATGAAAGAAGTGTATGTGATAACCTTAACAAAATTTATATAATGAGGACCCAACGGCAGGCAGTTGTAAGGCAATCATTATATCGTGAAATTCAATGGTGACTTGTATTATTGTTTTTAAGAAATTTCCCTGTTATTGCTGGTTCCACATATTCCAAAACTATAGGTAATAATTGGACCGCTCAAGATGCTAGACATAAATTGATTTACTCTGGAAGACTATGGGAGAATCCAACTAACAACCGGAGGATTGTACGCCGAATAAGGTATCATCAGGAGACTTATGCAACACCAAATGGTAGCAAATAAACCAATGGAAGTAATTTTTAAATTCACTCTGAGCACACGGAACACGGCGTTGTCAAAAGAGATTTCGGATGATCTGCAGCAAAATGTTATGTTAAAAGAAATTCCTTTTTTTCTGAATCATCATCAAATCCTGTGCAATATGAATGAGAGAAATGTCCAACATAAGCCAGGTGCCTTTGTAGTGCACCCCTTCCACTTCCATGTCTCTAATAATTCCGTTAATGACTTTCTTTATAATTTAGTATGGTTTATTGCATTGAAAATGCACCCTCTTTCACTTACGAGTGCGATGGAATACTTCGTTCGCCAACCTATTTGGGACCCAGTGACAGGAAAGATAGGACTAGAGAAGTAAGGTACTACGCTGATGTTTATACGAATTATTTCTTCTCTCTTGTCATTCAGGATTAGAATTAACAGATCAGGGATTAGTTTTGGTGCAAACTACCCTCTGTCATATACAATTTTGAGAACTGCATGCATAGATATAGATGTAGAAAATAAAAATACGACAGTAGACTGGGAAAATAGAGTCAGTCATGGAGCAAATGTCACTCGTATAACAATTCCCATCTACTGATTCACGGGTAATGTGTCAAACACAAGCGGAAGGACACTATGATACTTTTGTTGCTCCATAATATTTATAAGGATTATTTATCGATTTCTTTTTTATTAATATTACTTTTGAACACATTGTATTTTCAATTAATTTAATGATTCAGATCGTTTTATATCAAATTCCTTTCTTATATGGAATATAAAAGATCTTTTTTAAATTTACATGTCCGTTGGGACAGTCATATATTTTCCTTATTTCTGTCACTCAGTGGTACCACAATCGATTACGGAAGTCAAAATTGAGGAAACACGTAACATCAGAGAAACATAAATACGAATTGGCTTGCGAATGTTAAAACTAAATTTCAGCATCTGTGGATTCCAGCTGATGTGAGACTTTGGCTTTCTCACCGTTAGAAACAATATTAATGACTCAATTGTCTGATTAACGTAGCAATTAACTAATAAAAATCCGCTAATATGTAAATTTTTCTCATGATTTTTGTTCCTATATTAACATAGGTTTATTTTCCACAGTTCCCATTTCAATATGTAACGATCTCAAACTCTGACCTTATATTTCATTTAACTTTGATGTCTGTTCAGGGGAAACTTTAAAAATTAACTAAGTGATTATTATTTTTTTAAATTTTTAATAAAATTCAACTAAAGGTGTTAATTTTTTTTATTAAGTACCGTCGCTTTCTTTTACATTGCTTTAATTAGTTTGGAAAAATAAAGTCTGTGTTAACTGCAGTGTGTGAGAAGTGGTTTTACAGGGATAAATGTAATGTAAATGGAAAACGAGTATTAAATGAGGCTCATCCATGTTTCTTGTGAAAATTGTTTTAAGAAGATGAAAATTTCAGAGCGGGAAGAAAAGATCAGATATATTGGTGGAATAAGCCAAGAGATGGGTAAAACAACACGAAAATGGCCTATACAATTCGGATCCTTTTACCCACCATATAGATGAGGGAGATAAGCTGGTGGGTTCAGTGAAGAGGATGGTCATATGGTAAATAGGAAAATTAGAATGTATCTGTGAGAAGAATCCTGACCATTTACTAAAGGTTCAGAAAGGAATTCAGAAAATTGTAGATAATAATGGTGAGGAAATTATTGAATATTTGAAATAGTAGATATTTTAAGTATCTGGTTTAACGAAACCATTAGAGACTATCGTTAAAGGATTAAGGGTATAAATCAGGAGCTTCCCCACGTAAGTAGATGTGAGCAAATTAAGAATACTTCTTGCTGATGGTGTTTTATCAAGAAACTATGAAAATTAAAAAGCATAAAAGGGCTTGTGTAGCTTATATTACTACAAATATATTAAACTTAGTTTCATTCAGAATTGTAATATTATTTAGATTGATTCTGGAGAACTGCCAGAGGAATAGTAGTACCGGTTCGTAGAGATGGAGTAATAAAAAGGGTTAAAAACTTCAGGCCAATTAGTTTGACATCTATGTTGAGTAAATTGATTGACATTGACATACAGTCATATCACAAACACCTGTAAATAAAAAACTGGTTTCCAAATTGGGAACATGGCTTTGGCCATGGACGATTATGCAGATGTAAGATAGTAGGCTGTATCCAATAAATTTCGGATGAAAGGGACAAGGGGGCAAATTGATAGTGTAGTACTTAAATATTTCCAAATAGTTTCAAAAAGTGACCCATAAAGTGGTGATAGAAGAGGCTAAATCCTTTACAAGGGGTGATATATTGATGGTGGTTAAAAATATTCTTTAAAACGTAGAATGCAAAGAGTGCAGATACTTGAATGGATATTCCTAGAAGCATTAGAAATGGTACGTGAAATGAAAAGATGACCATTATCACAAGATGGCATTCGATTTCGGGCAAAATGGAGTCGGAAAATATTCTGGAGTAGTCAGATACAGTAAATAAATTTTTATGCTCAGCTAATTTAAGAAAAAAAATCTAAAATGGATACGTTGGAAAATTTCCATCATGGCATATACTTCATTGCAATTAAATGAAATTAAGTTACATAAATAATAAATTAAATTTCAGCTGCATGTTCGCTGAGCAATAAACTTCTACAGAAAAGCGAAAAAAAGTATTTCAGTTGCATTCTTGGTGCAGATGCATTCTGCTGCGGTGTTAAATATTCATATACTACAATTAGAATTAATTACCTCAGTATGCTGAAACTATTATCAGAGTGAAAATGACAGGGCTCAGTAAATGACAATGTAATTTTCGCAGCTCTTGTCAAAAAATTATGGGCAATGAATTAGTTCTGTCACAATGACAATATGAGTGTTGCTTCAGATACGAGCACATTAAATGTTTGACAAATGAGCCATGACTGACTCAATTATCGTGTGCCCATTAACGGCCACGAGTCCATTTGTTGAAGAAATAAAATGTATAAAAAAGGTCGTTATTGCGTGGGAACATTGTAATAAGTGTTCAGATGTTAGTGCACTCTTTTTTCATGAAATAAATTAAACGAATTCTTGCATTTAAAAATACAAACCTGTTTTAAGGCTATTATAATATGCCATCACGATGAAATCACTGAAGATTCCTTAAGAAATATTCAGAGAAATTTTAAATAATAATGAGGGTGTTGCTACAGTTTATTTGTTCCTTCTACCTACATTTATTGTATCTCCGAACGAGCTATATAAACGCATATAGGAAGTAAGTTTATAGTAAAAAAATCAACTCTGTTTCTGCAATGAAATGATAAAACATTAAAACAAATCATTCTAGGGAAATAGTGTATGACATAGTGTATTACCAACCAAGTCTAATGTTAATCGTGTAGGTTAATCAAGTTAAAAAATCTCATTCACTGTGATAATTTGCCCTTAACCAAAAAATAAGGAACTTCTTAATTCATAAGTAATTCTGTCATTACTTCTGATAGTGACAGTCTGAAATACATTTTAATTGTCTTTCAGAACAAACTGTTGCTGCTCCAAATGATATATCAGACTACAGTAATGTACGAGTATCTTGCATAACATTTCTCTATAGACGGTGATACGGAAAATCTCTTCAACTATAAGCTGATCGAATGATTTTTAAATTTAGAAACTGGTGTAACGTTCTTAAACTTATAAATGAAGCGTCATCTTCAACCCTAAAGGAGCCACGATTCAACGTTTAACTACAATTGTCATACAACAGCATCGAGACCTCTTTAAGAGGAAATATTTTGAACACAAAAGTTATACCGAAAATTATAGCGAGACCACTTCTAGAAATCTTCTTGATTTTAAAATAAATTAAATGTCCTCTTTATTGATTTTCCGTTACTTAAGCACAGTTATCCACAATATATATTTTAGGCCTTACGAGCTTTTCCATTTCGAGTAAGAGAACCTAGAAGAGACGAAGGAAATTACTTTTGCAGTGACAATACTCGAATAATTGCAAGTGTAAACTGCTTTGAGAGCTGTGGCTTGGTTTTTTTCCTCGCATTGTGCCGAGGCCTTATTTTTCAATCTGCATCACGCGGCGTGATGACGGGTCTAATCTTGGAACGGCAGGTCCCTCCTCCCCCTGGGAGACCTGCCGTGCCGCAGTGCACATTGCCCGCTAATGCACCTCCCTCCCTCTCCCGCCGCGCCGCACCGGCTCGCGACAATGGTGGCAGCCAGGCAGCAGGCAGCCATTAAAACACTTGCCGCCCGCACAATGGGACGCGTTGCTGCTTCTTTAGCAGCCGCTCACCGCTCATTTCCCGTCACGGCAGTCCGATTTCTGTTTAAGCAAGCGCCACTGCCACGCACTGGCTTTAACGCTGAAGCTGCTGTGAGCGTTCAGATCCGACGACAATCGGCTGAGCACAGCCCAACGTGTATATACCTTCCTATTAAAACTATCACTTCTTCTTCCCACTGCAATCCCTGATCCTTACATCACATCTATAAACCATGACGAATCCTAGTAATATGATAATGCGCCATTGGTTAAAAAAATTGAATAAGCCTTTTTAGTCCATTTGTAATGCTACATGTCTTTAGTTGTCTTTTAATTTTAGCTTCTGAATGTTTAATTACCAATTTCCCTACACAGTTGTGTTAATAAATGTTATAGCTAATCACTAATGAAACACACAAAAAAAGGTATTGACGATAATTATTTGAAAAAGAACACTTCATTTTTTGTCTATTGACTACTCACGTTAATCTGGAACAAAATCGGTAAACCAAATTTCCTACTTGAGATTTGTGTCTCGTCTTCCTAAGGAAAAGTTTTGCTGGTGTGGAATATTTAATAAATTTTGAATACTACCATAGTTTGCCTTGTATTCCAGTATTGGTGAGTAACTTCTTGCTACGCAATGTGGGTTGCCATTCCTTGTTTCAAATAGGTTCGTAACCATAAAGAATGCATCAGAGACTATTCATCTGGCTGTTAGTTATTGCGTATATTTGTATTATATGTCTTGCTGTTTCTGTGTCATACTGTCTGGTCAAAGGGTTGGTCTTTATGATGATTATTAATTTCGAGATATTATTAAATGTTTCTATAACTGCTTCTATAACCTAATCAACATTACACTTATAACAGACAACCCATCTGAATACTGTAACATAGCAAGAAATTGCGTGATCTTCGCATATATCAGCTACAATTTGAAATAGTTTATTTACTCCATACACTAAGGTCATTCTCAGCTATATCCAAAGAACTGCCATCTCTCACCGTTCAATGATCATCTCGTAGACATGGAAAATATCAATAATCAGCTAATAATATTCATCACCATCAATCTATATGAAAAATACTACATCCAAGAGATAACAACCATAACAAGCAGGTACTCAATGATCATGTGAGTCTAATGGCCCAGCCATCATCGAAGCTATTAAAACGCATTAATCAAATGTACACATAACAAGATCATAAACAAATTCACCAATACACTGAAATGGAGTAACATATGTTTGATCCTTCCATTCCATTCCCCCTGCCCCAAGTATATACACATAGCACAAAAACTGAAACAGTCACATGTCTAAAAAAAACAAAAAGAAAAAAATTACACATGTCTGTTGAAGCTAGTTCAGAACTCCTGCTTTCATGATTCTCGTGAGCAAAGATGTAAGTGAGAAAGTTCTGAATAGAAATAAGGTGGCCAATATGTTAAGTATGATTTCAAACAGGTTTCTCACGTAGTTATCAGAAATGCTAGTCAATTTTGATTTCATAAAGCAGAGAAAATGTTCAACTACCAAAGATACCAGCAAATTTCAAAATTAAGTAAAAAGCTATTTGAAAATGTAAATGTTTAACAATATGTTGGAGAATATGAAGACAAACAATAAATAAAATTTGAGAAGAGATTGACGAAATGTCGATGAGAAATGAAAATGGCATTAAAGCATTCAATAAAAAGGATCATCTGCACTGTTTAATAATCAAGGGCAATGGCTCATTTGATAGTCAAGGGTTTATTTAATATTAACGTGAACTTCATATGATATTTAATATAAGCACTGATGTAAATGGGAAATAATCGGGAGACTGTGTGAATATTTTAAAGAGATGGACAATCCAGGTTGAATAGGGGGACTGGCTTGCTCTAAATCCCACATGATAAACACAAATTCTACAGCGCATTCCGAAACACGTAAGTTCAAATTCAGTGACTCTCTACAAAAATTCTAAAAGTTTCCAGCTTTAGTATTTCTTGGAACATCTGTACCGTCCTTTGCCTGAAAGTAAAAAACTGTTTAATAAAACATAAAAATACAACTGTAAACCTACTATTCTATGACTGATATTTTTTTGCTTAAAAATATCACAACTTCTGAATTTATATTTACTATTAAAAATCTAAATAACTACAGCCTGTTTCATATCTAGACATAGCACGCAACTTACAAGCATCTGCAACGCGAGCCTCTATCGTCCGCAATCTTCTCCTTCGAAGTGTCAAACATGTTTGCGGACTTAGCAGAAACAATGCTAATTCTGCAACTATATACATGTTACCCATGTTTGAACACTAACAAGATTTAACACTGACTGAATTCTCAGCGAGAGTTCAAAGTGTAGTTCGTGACTGCAGTCGTGCACGAACATTTCATTGAATTGGGGCATTAAGGGTTCGCGGTGCGTGCCGATAACAGTTGGTAAGGTTGCTTAGTAATATACACATGGTAAAAATTAGACCCATATAAGTTAGTGGTTCGTAGAATTAATTTTAATATTTCACTGGTCTTAAGATTGAAAATGGTTGAGAATCGCTGGTCTACGTCAGTTGTTTGCTTTCTATCATTTGTTGCGGATCTAGTTTGCCATTTACTAATCTGTACTGATTCGGCCTTATGATGATATGTGTCTTATCTTCTACCAATATCAGATTATTTTACTGCATTCATGTTATACTCTACATGAAATCGGAGATATTACACGCAATTCATAAATTGGCATGATAAAGTTGCGAAGTACCAGTTAAATTACTCTTTTTACAACATCCAGCTCAAACACAATGCATATTCATAGGAAGCTTTAGGTACAATTAAACGCGTCATCATTTAATATTAAGCAATAGGTATTATGCTTCATATGTAAACGACAAATTTTCTAATAGCAGATCTAGAAGAAACGACGTAGCTATCTATATTGACGCCTCCAACGTAAGGAACTAAGGTCTTGATGAAAATTTGATGACGCTAATTCCTCAACGTAGAATAAAATTATATTTATCGTTAGTTATCGATAATTTCAAGTTGGCATTATTACATCAGTGATTAGGAAAAAAATTCAACGGCAAACTGCGGTGTAGGCAATGGATATACCGAGAAGAATGATCGTTTTTGCATATAGTTGGTTCAAATTTATCTATAAAAATAAATTCGACCATGCTTAGTGAGTGAAGCATAAAATCTTAGTTTTTAAATCATATATCATTAATTGTAAAAACTAAGTAAAAAGTAATCATCAAGAGTAAACATTGTCAGTCTGTTAAAAAATTATGTTACCAAAAGAAAGAGAATTTTCAACATATAGGTATTATGTTCCTCATTTATGATCTCCCTACGATAGGTGAAATGTGTAATATATTAAATAAATCAAACATACTTGCATTAACGTTTTTTAAAAATTTAACTTGGAAGGTAGCTGCATAAAAATAATCTGCGGCAATACTGAATGCAACATCACTAGAACTACAGATTAAAAAAAAATCACTCTTTCATGAGTGATATTTAATTCGCCGTTCGTTTTAATTAAAAGGTGGACAATTTCCATAGGGACCTCCGTTAGCTTTTATATCCGTATACTTCTGCTAAACAACTATATAACGTTTTCAACTAAATTAAGCAGTGCCCTGTATAAGTTTTTTTTTTTTTTTTTTTTTTTTTTTGCTGTCGTCAGTCTTTCGAGTGGTTTGTTGCGGTCCTCCATCCCTCCCTATCTTGTGCTAACCTCTTCATCTCTACATACCCATTACAACCCACGTCCTCAATTATCTGCTTCATATATTCTAATCTCTGTCTTCCTCTACAGTTCTTACCTTCAACTGTTCCCTCCACTAAGAAAAACTAACCAATCCAGCACCCTTAAAATATGACCTACCATCTTGTCTCTTCTTTCTGTAAGCTTCTTCCACAAATTTCTCTCCTCACCCATCATTTCCTAAACTCGTTTATTACGTACTTAGTCCTCATAATTGTCAGCATTCTTCTGTAGCACCACATTTCAAATACTTAAATTTTCTTTCTTTCTGGTATTCCTTAAGTCCATGTTTCACTACCTTAAAGTGCTGTGCTTCGCACACAGAGTTTTAAAAAGTTCTAATTCCTAGAGCAATGTTTGAAACTAAAAGATTTCTCTTTTTCACGAAGGATCTTTTTTTGGCAGTGCTATTCTGCTTCTTACATCGTTCCTGCTTCGGCCATCAGATGTAATTTTGCTTCCCAAGAAGCAGAATTCACTTACTTCTCCTATTGCATCCGATCCTATTTTTATATTTAATTTGCTAGTATTTGTATCATTTCTGCTACATTCCATCACATTTGTCTTTCTTTGATTTATATTCAGTCCAAAATCTTCCTTCAGTATTTTATTCATGTCATTTAGTAACTGTTCTCAATATCCTCAGCCCTTTCTGCTAACAAGACAATGTCATTAGCAAATCGTAGCATACTGATTTTTTCTCCCCGAACACTTATGCCACATGGAAATATTTATTTTACTTTCTTTATTCCTTGTTCTACATACAAGTTGAATATTAACGGGGATAGACTACAACCTTGTCTCACACCATTTTTAACTGATACATGTTTCTCATGATTCTCTGCTTTTATTATAGCCACTTGATTCTTATATAGTTTATATAAAGTATTCTTATATCTCGATACTTTAGACTTGTATAAGTACGTAACTCTTACTGGATTCAGGAAGCTTCTTAGTGGAACTCTGTCATGTTTATCCTTCCTCTGTTTTGCAGTATTATTCTTTACCGAACTAAAATGCTGTCTTAAGCCTGTGGGTATGATTTGAATCAAGATGTTTGGTTGGATTTCGTTTAAAATCGTTTTCTCCCTGATTATTCTCAGCAGTAATACATTCACGCGAAATGTAATGACCTTCTGGTAAATCACATTTCATTGCTTACCACGCCTTTTTATGTTCTTTGTTTGTATTACAATGAAAACACGTTCTACATTAACTGTTTATGGAAAGGTTTTATACTATTTAAACGTAACATGGGAAACGAGAAGAAACAAACAATATGCTAACCTGATGCTGTTTGTTTAAAAGAGTCACTGTTCTTCTTCCAGACCTCGTCTCAAACCTATAGTGAATGAAGAATTTCAACATCCGGAACAAAACATTGACAAACTTTCATCATACCTTCATTTTACTGGATCAACAAATTTCATTTGTCTATTATTGTGTACAGTAAATTTTTCCAGAATAGGAAAAATGTAGTAATGTATCACAAGTAGGAAGAGAAAACGAAACTACACGATTTTCTGTCGTAGCAGCTCCTTCAAGAGCACGAGAACTTAACTATATCAGTATCATTTCCTAATTTGCAAAACACATTCTTATCGCCATCTATAAGCGTAGAACTAGAGCCTACGTTTATGATAGAAATATTAACGTTTTTTGCACAACACGTCTTATTTCATTTCTATTACTTAAAACTTTGGCGTAACGTGAAAAAGTTTTTTATGACAGAAAGGCTACTTTCACAAATGTAACATTTCATCCTGAAGTTAATATCATTCTATACGGTTTTGTAAGTGTAATAAATATGTTTGTGGGCAACATAAAGTTTTTGTTAATGCATAAATGCATTAAATAATAAAACTTCTTGCTAAACGCTAGTTATGACAAAACAAGCTACCAATTGCACTCAGTGTAAAGACTACGAGCTTCTTCTTGAACCCACAATGGGTGTGGCGAACGTTAGTGCGACCATTGAGGACCACTGGACAGACAATACATTGTTTGCCGAGGCCGTTTGCTGGAAATTGGACTCGTAGATCGCCGCGCAGCCGAGATTTCCGTTGACGTTGCGACACTGACGCCTCCGGTTGAAATGGAGCCAAGATCGACTGACCGGAGAGAAGCTGGTATGGTCACGGAGTTATCTGAGCACTGTCAAACATTGATTTCTTCATGTAAAACATACGTATCTAGAAACGGTACCAGCAGTCCACCGTGCCTACCGACAATATATAAAAGAAGATATACTACGAAAATTGAGAACTGAAATTGGTCTTGCAAATGTAAAGAAACACAAACAGTCATTTAGGAATACTGTAAAAGAAGTGTATTCAGTAATGCACAAGCAATGATACTGTTACAAAAAATGTTCAGTGCAATGTTGTAGAGTTAGTGTGATGCGTGGATTATCATCCTAGATGCGTGAAAGTCAAATGTATAAATGCAATTGTGAGGGTAACCTGGTGAGACATGAACTTTAAAACAAGCATAAAATTGATTCAGTTTTTTCTTGAAAGGTGATAATTTATTAGAATTGGAAAAAGTAAAACAATGGGATGTTGACAACTCTCTTCATCAACAATATCGAAACTACGTGTACAATTACGAAACATAATACTTTACTGACCGTGTATCTTTCTGATTGGATCATCTTTGAACGCCCTGTAATATGTATTAGAAATAAGACAAAATCTAACGAGTAGCGAAAGCAGACAACATGTTTTTATAAGTTTTCAGAAACAGTTCATAAAGGAATGCTAATTTTTCACCGACAATTATCCCCTTTTAGAAACATGGCTTTCTCGATGCACACTGTTCTCAAAGTATTTCGTTTTTATCTTATTTATTTGTGTTTACGCTGAGGGGTTCCATTCATTAAAACATGTTGCTTTTAACAAAATGATATTGGAAGTATCACCTTTTTTTTCTAGACAGTGTCGTTGAGCAGAAATTTGGGTCTGCTTGAGCATGTTCCAGAATTAACTGTGAAAAATTTAACAGTTACTTTTCATGAGGTGATAACTTGTGTTGGTCTAGGCCTCTAAATCTTAGAATACTAAAATATTGCTTGATGTTTTTCTCAGAATGTAAATAATAATATTTTTATATCGATTTGAATTAAAGGGTCAAGGAGACGAATGAAACGATTCATCTTCAAATATGTTTCACTATCTCAAAAGTTTCTTCTGATTTTTGTGTATTTCCTGAAACTGCAAGGAAAATGTATAGAAATATCTTAAAGCATAATTAAGATGTTGGAGCGGTCATTTTAACGGATCCAATTATTTTTTCACAATTAACCTGGAATAAACATCAAATTACGAAGTAAAATTACAAACCACATCAGAAACTACTGTGACATTAGTGATAACAAAAGAGGTTTCTTCAGAAAGAGAAACATTTCAGAACCAAATATATCTAGAACTAACAAGGAAGGATATGAATTTCTATCGCTAGTGACATCAGAATTTCAAACTGTTAAAAAATTGTTACTGTGGATGAATGTTTTTAGTATGAAACGTTCTTTTCAACTAAAGTTGAATAAAGTTATTTGTAGAGTAATATGAATTAAAATTACAAAACATGTTTTGAGGCAATATTGGTTTAACTTTTAAGTGGGGATACGATTGAAGCAAATTGCTTTAAAGAAAGATACTGAAGAAAACCACGGCGTCCTGAGACTCACCAATAAACTATATGTTACGATTACTGTGAAATTTAACTCCGTAATTCACCTCGTTGAAATTGTTTGTAAAAAATATAATGGTTGTGGTCTCTTACAGTAATTTCTAAACAAACTCTTCTGCAATAATAAAGCATTTATGTAGCTACTTAATATATAATTTTTATACTCAAACAGGAACATAGTTCTTAGTTAGACATATTTATCTTACGAAATTTTTATTTCACAGAATTTTCTAATTTTCTAAATACTTTTGTTTTTGATGGTAGTAAGAACAGTTTATTTCCATAGTTTTATTGTTGTGATAACGGAAATAATTCTGTTCTGTGCCACAAGGGAAGAGACTGCTGTTAGCGTGAAGCGCCAGTCATTTTGTATGCGACCGTGGCGCTGAAACCAGCTGTTGCCGGCCAGAACGCTACTGACTAATGCAGGCGGAGTAGCCAATGGCAGAGAAGCAGGACAGCCGCACGACCTCGGCAATTCTCACGTCTGTGTGTCTGCACCCCCCCCCCCCTACCTCGCGCTGCACAAACCTGTTCTACCTTATTACTATATACCAGCCCGCCTCGTTGGCTCAGATGGCTCCTGCACCTGACTCAGGATGAGCAGGCAAAAATCCTGGTGGCGGAAGAAATTTTCATCATCAGGACTTGCAGGCAGGGTAGGAGGGTCGTGGCGCACAATTCCTAATCTACATCTACATCTACACTCTGCAAATCACAAATACTGTGGGTGGCAGAGGGTGCTAAGCACCAATCCTAATTAAGTGCATTCCAATCCCGAAAAGAACGAGGAAAGAAGGAATACATATATTTATCAGCACGGCATCTTATTTCTCGAATCTTATCCCTCCTGTCATTGCGACCTAAATAGATTGGCGGAAGAAGTTGCACTCGTACATTAAAGATTTTCGCATATTCTCCAACAAATTCAAACGAAAACGACGTCGTCTGTCTGCCAAACAATCGCAGCCCAACTCACGAATCAGCTCTGTGACACTTACATGAGGACTGTAACTAGCAGTCACGAATCAAGGGGCTCTCTTCTGTACTTTCTATAACGTGTCAATCTATCCCTTGCGATACGGATCCCAAATTCCACAACAGAATTCCAAATGCGAAAGCATTAGTGTTTTGTACGCTATTTCCTATGTATGAGCATTACAACTTCTCAAAATACGACCTATAAATCGTAGTTTAGAATTAGCTTTGCCTACGACGAAAGTTATGTGCAAGTCCCATTTCATGTTGCTTTATACTGTTACGCCTAGATACATCGGTGAATCCACCGTGTCAACAACTGAATTGTTAACTTTGTACTCATGAGCAAACGGGATCTTTTTATTACTTATTTTCATTGCCTTGCACTTTTTACAGTTAAGTGTAAGCTGCCATTTACGGCACCATTCCGAAATAACATCCAGATCGCGCTGAATTTCTAAGCAATCGTCAGAGCACCTCACTTCCCTATAAATAAGTGCATCATCAGCAAAAAAATCGCATCCTGCAATTAACGTTGTCAGCGAGATCGTTTATAAAAATTAAGAAAAGAAGTGGTCCTATTACACTTCCTTGAGGAACGCCCGAAGTAACATCTAGCCTACAAGAGGCTTCCACGTCAACAAACACATACTGTGACCTACACGTTAGAAAATCGGGTATCCATTCGCAAATCTGATCAGGTATAATCACCAGATTATGCACTAAATTCTTAGGTTAAACCCCATACTTCCCCGCAGTGCGTATGCAGCCAGAGCATACGAAACCGTTGAGGTGATTCGTCCGTCGAATGAAGACTTTGAGCCTGCCGGCCTCCTCCAGTGTCTTTCGGAATTGGCCGGCATCGGGTCCCAGCCACTCCCTTCTTTCACCTGTCATCCATAACACATACAACATTCCACATTGAACACACACACACAATCAGTCACCTACCCTTAAAAACTTGCAACACAGTCACACTGGGAATGGTAACTGAAAACCACCACAGTTCACCTTCCTAGACATTCCCTTTGTGGGATAAACGCACCCCACAAAAACCGCCTAAGTCTTGACAAGGGCAAGGTTTTTATAGAAGAAGAATTATATACCTAGCGCCGTATGATTCGGAACTAACAACACGACGTTAGCCACATTATTGGTCCCAAAGATATTTCCACGATTCTGAGACCATAAAACTTTGCGTTATGTAAGGTAAAAGTAATTTTTATACATCGATATATGCTGATATGTGGTGACGACATGTCAAGTATTTTCTTCAATAGGTGTAGGCAAAAACAATTATAATTTCATTCCGACTTTATAATTTTTGGTAGAAACATACTATAAAGTAAAAAGTATTCTAATGTTAAAGACAAAAACCTTTTTACAAATCTGATAGTTCCTAGAATTATTTCACTGACCACACAGTAAGACCCAAAGAAAATCTTCTGTTCTTTAAAAAACATCAAAACAAAGTAATTTCAACATATTCTTCGGATTATTTGCACGCTCTATGGATTATATTACGTCTGAAATCCAACCTATCACAACATACTGAATTTATTGACTAAGTATATTGTTATTTAACAAAATGGGTAACCTGAAATTAACTCGTATAACACGGAACAATTTAGAATCATTAAAGTGAACGAAACCATCATGACCGCCTTTAAGTGTTGTAGATAAGGCGTCCATCTAAAGAAGTATATTGCAAAGACTAAGTAGTACACGCAACAATTTAAATAAGTATATGAAAAAATACGCATAATTTATTATATGACGATTTACCGTCAGAACTGTCTTCAGCTGACTGTCATGAAACTTAAGGAAATATTTTTTTCTATCTGAAGTTATTATTAAATACTAGTTCGTTATTTGAATAAGTATTATTGGTTTGAGATAATTAAATAAATTGGTACAAAACCCACACACAGAAACTATATCACGATAATTAGCTACGGGATGTTTGCTACAGAAGCACCGTTATATTAAGCAGTCTAAAATCTGGTTAACCTTTGCAATGTAATACTCTGCGATGGAGTGAACTGAATACTAACAAAGTGTGCGTGCGTCAGTTGAGTTGAGGAGAACAATGCATTATCATGCAGGTGTGAGGGTCGGGCAAGCATCCAGCTAAACACATTGTCCGAGCTAGGCAGTGAACAGGAATTAGTCACATCAGACTGCACTGCCGCTGGCCTCTGTGTTCGCCCGTAACGAACAGATAAACAAACTCTCATCAATGTCCGGACACACCTGTGAAAGCAACGATTCTAGTCACAAAGATCGTTATCGTGAAAAGCAGCAGCAAAGAAATTAATGATTTACCGGAAAAACCCAGGTCAC